>JAWDJN010000028.1:902500-907500 GCA_037788925.1 Mytilus galloprovincialis | reverse complement strand
GGAGATTACTCCTACAAAGAAAAGTTTTCGGTTACGCAGGGTAAATTTCAAAAGCGCATCAATTGTTCGATATCATATACCAAATATCTAAGCGACATATTGCAAAACAAATGTTTATCGCAAGAACAAAATTAGGCGGAAGAAAAAAAAAATAAAAAATTCAGAGAACAATTGAAGGTCTTTCCATCCTTTTTGATATGAAAAGTTGTGAAACTAAGTTTAAAATGTCATTTCAATTGTCAAATGATAGCTCCTAGTAAGCTGATTCCAAAAATATATTGTTTCCATACATTTTTTTTTAAATAAGGGAGATAATTTGTTACTTCCGGTTTGAAAAATGTTACTTCCGATTATATTTAAATATTTACTTGAAACCGATTCCAAAAATATCTGGTTCTATATACTTTTATCTTAATAAAGTACAAAAAATAGCTACTTCCGGTTTACAAAAGGTCACTTCCGGTTGTTTTTTTTCAAGGTTAAATGGATTGATACCTTTTTCTAAAAGTTGTATATCTTTATCATGTATACATATAGAATAAAAGCAAAGGTCAAAATATAGAACGTCAAATTAAGCTATGACCTTGAGATCAATTTCAAGGTCATAAACCAAGGACCTCAAATCAAAAGACCATAGGTCTTAATAATATTTAGTTAATGAGTTATATCACCAAACGCGTATTTTTTAATACAAGAGGGGAGAAAACTCCCTTTCACATTCAACGTACGCTTGCAATCAAAATTTACATCTTACGACATGTCGCAACTAACAATTTAGTAAAAATAATTTGTTGATATCTTATAATGTCTTTGGATATAATTGAAAATAAGCCAAACCAAATATTAAAATATGACCTTGACCTTTGACCTTGACCTAATTTTCATTTTTTGGGACCAAGGACCTCAAATCAAAAGATCCTAGGTCTCTATCACTTATGGTTTATAAGATAGAAATTCATATCACTTATATCAGATGCATAAGGGGAAATAACTCTCATATGGAGCGGTCATATCGCTTCGGTCAAAATAGGACAAATCATGCGAAGGATATAACGAGCAATTTTGTAAAATAAATTTGTCATAATCTTTTACGGTTGCGAAGGAGATGCGCTAACAAGGAAAACAGTGTTTGGGGAGATAACTCCTACAAAGAAAAGTATTTGTTTACGCAGGGTAAATTTCAAAAGCGCATAAACTGTTCGATATCATATACAAAATATCTAAGCGACATATTGCGAAACAAATGTTTATCGCAAGAACAAAATTAGGCGGAAGAAAAAAAAAAAAAAAAAAATAATCAGAAGAAAAACAATAGGTCTTTCCACAGAAAAGTGGAAAGACCTAATAATCAGAACAAATACAATAGGCTTTCCACAGAAAAGTGGAAAGACCTAATTAAAAACCAATTGTTCAGAGAACAATTGAAAGTCTTTCCACACCAAAGAAATTTGGATAAGAAGGTAGTTTCTTCATACTGATGCGTTAAATGATGGTTTAATTATCTTTTTGAGTGATATAAGGGAGATAATATGCTACTTCCGGTCAAATGAATGTCACATTCGGTCTCATATGATAGCTTCTTTCACACTGATTCCAAAAATATATAGTTTCTATATACTTTTGTATGTAGAATGGGAGATAATTGGCCACTTCCGGTTTGTTGGAAGTCATTTTTAGTCTTCAGTAATCTGTTCATGTATCTATATGACAAAATATATGGATATGAGTATTTTTATGTGAAAAAATTGCAAAAAAAGTTACTTCCGGTTTCCTAAAGGTCACTTCCGGTAGCCATTTTTCAAGGTCATTTGTCACTTAACCTTTTGTATAAGGTCAAATGTCTTTATAATGAACTTAATTGAAGTTATAATCAAATACCCTCATATCAAGACATTCCAGGGGCACCAACTCCTATAAAATGCCATTTAATTGTATAAGACTAAACGTAGCATATCTTCATTACAATAAAGCAGACATTTTGCACTTGTTCTTTTATATGTATCTCTTAAAGTGTCGGAGAAAATGCAAAAACAAGCAAAAGTCACTATTGAGAACCTGACCTTGACCTTTGACCTTGACCTAATTTTCTAAGTTAGGACCCAGGGGACTCAAATAAAAATATTCCAGGGTTATACGGTTAATGGTTTATGAGTTAAAAAAACATACGAACAAATTTATTCCGTAAAGGTAGATAACTCCTATAAAATTTCATCGAATCGCTTCGATCCATATACGCCAAAAATTACTGAGGATGTAACGAACAATTTGTAAAAAGAATTTTGTCGCTATCTTATTTTGTTACGAAGGAGATGCACACAGAGTGTAAACAGTGAAAAGGGAGATAACTCTTACATAGAAAATGGTTCGGCTTAGCAGGGTGAAATTCAAAAGCGCATAAACTATACGATACCATATGAGAAATATCTAAGCGACATATTGCGAAACAAACATTTATCGCAAGAACAAAATTAGGCGGAAGAAAAAAAAAAAAAAAGTAATAATAATTAAAAACCAATTGTTCAGAGAACAATTTAAAGTCTTTCCACACCAACGTAATTTGGATAAGAAGGTAGTTTCTTTATACTGATGCGAAAAATGATGGTTTAATTATCTTTTTGAGTGATATAAGGGAAATAATATGCTACTTCCGGTGAAATGAATGTCACATCCGGTCTCATATGATAGCTTCTTACACACTGATTCCAAAAATATATAGTTTCTCTATACTTTTGTATGTAGAATGGGAGATAATTGGCCACTTCCGGTTTGTTGGAAGTTATTTTTAGTCTTCAGTAATCTGTTCATGTATCTATATGACTAATAATATGGATTCTGAGTACTTTTATGTGAAAACATTGCAAAAATAGCTACTTCCGGTTTCCTAAAGGTCACTTCCGGTAGTCATTTTTCAAGGTCATTTGTCACTTAACCTTTTGTATAAGGTCAAATGTCTTTATAATGAACTTAATTGAAGTTATAATCAAATAACTTCATATCAAGACATTTCAGGGGCACCAACTCCTATAAGATGCCATTTAATTGTATAAGACTAAATGTAGCATATCTTCATTACAATAAAGCTGATATTTTGCACTTGTTCTTTTATATGTATCTCTCAAAGTGTCGGAGAAAATGCAAAAACAAGCAAAAGTCACAATTGAGAACTTGACCTTGACCTTTGACCTTGACCTCATTTTCTAAGTTAGGACCTAGGGGCCTCAAATAAAAACATTCCAGGGTCATACGGTTAACTGTTTATGAGTTAAATAAACTTACCGACAAATTTATTTTGTAAAGGTAGATAACTCCTATAAAATTTCATCGAATCGCTTCGATCCAAATACGCCAAAAATTACTGAGGATGTAACAAACAAGTTGTAAAAAGAATTTTGTCGCTATCTTTTTTTGTTACGGAGGAGATGCACACAGAGGATAAACAGTGAAATGGGAGATAACTCTTACATAGAAAATGGTTCGCCTTAGCAGGGTGAAATTTAAAAGCGCATAAACTATACGATACCATATGAGAAATATCTAAGCGACATATTGCGAAACAAACATTTTGCGCAAGAACAAAATTTGGCGGAAGAAAAAAAAAAAAAAAATAATAATCAGAAGAAAAACAATAAGTCTTTCCACAGAAAAGTGGAAAGACTTAATAATCAGAACAAAAACAATAAGTCTTTCCACAGAAAAGTGGAAAGACTTAATAATCAGAAGAAAAACAATAAGTCTTTCCACAGAAAAGTGGAAAGACTTAATAATCAGAACAAAAACAATAAGTCTTTCCACAGAAAAGTGGAAAGACTTAATAATAATAAATATAAAGCAATTGTTTTGAAAACAATTGTTAGGCAGTCTTTCCCCTCTGATGAATGGATAATTGATTTTTTTTTATTGATTGATTTGGAAAAAGGGGGGGGGGTATTTGTTTATTTGTTTGTTTGTTTGCTTTGGTATGGGGTCTATATTATTATGTTACCGGAGAAGTTTCGTGTTTAGTTTGGAAAGTTTTTCTTTTATTTTAGATACAGCGCGCGCGCAAGATTGAGGAGACATCACGTGACGCGGGTTCATATTAAGAAAAACTTAATCTTTTAATTTCTTTTTAGGTCGGGACCTTGAACAGACAACATGTCTAGAGATGGAATGTACACAATGTAATTTCTTTTGTCATTGTAGGAAATTGACATTTTGATCACAGTTCACCAGCAGTGCATGTTTTGGATTTAATCGATCCGGTGTAACTTTAAAACACATTTAATGATTATTTTTTGATAATGTCCATTTTTCAGCACCTGTTTGTAACACAGATTAGTATTTCAATCTCGGAGCGGACATTTTATTGTAGGTTTTTACTGAGATTTACGGACCTAGCAAGCGATCTTTTTTCTAGGAAAAGTCTTGAGAGATATCTGCAAAAAGTTTTTTTATGAACCTTCAGTACATGTATGCCCTGCTGACTGCAAATTTTCAGGTCGATTGGACTTGTAGTTTCAGAGAATATGTGGATTTTTTTTTCAGAAGAGACGTAAGAACAATAATAAAATAAAAATTTTCTTGAATAATTGAGAGTTTGTTCCTTCAATAAACTGTCATAAATAAACAGTCATACATATTGATTGATTGATTAGTTGGTTGATTGATTGGCTGGTTTGTTGGTTGGTTGATTAAACACGTTTGATAGGGTCACTTAAAACAAGGGAAAAAAACCTCAAGAGACCTTGCATCCCGTATTAAACGCATGACACGGAAACATACATTAAGTGATTGATTGGTTGGTTGGTTGGTTAAACACGTTGGTTAAACATGTTGGTTAAACACGTTGGCTGGTTAAACACGTTGGATAGGCTCAATTTAAACAAGCGAAAAAAAACCATCTTGGATCCCGTATTTAACACATGAAACTGAAACATGCATTGATTTATTTATTGGTTGGTTGGTTGGTTGGTTGGTTGGTTAAACACGTTGGTTAAACATGTTGGTTCAACCTGTTGGTT
>JAWDJN010000028.1:797500-897500 GCA_037788925.1 Mytilus galloprovincialis | reverse complement strand
ATAACCTCATATCAAGACATTTCAGGGGCAACAACTCCTCTAAGATGCCATGTAATAGTATAAGACTAAATGTAGCATATCTTCATTACAATAAAGCTGACATTTTGCACTTGGTCTTTAATATGTATCTTTCAAAGTGTCGGAGAAAATGCAAAAACAAGCAAAAGTCACAATTGAGAACTTGACCTTGACCTTTGACCTTGACCTCATTTTCTAAGTTAGGACCTAGGGAACTCAAATAAAAACATTCCAGGGTTATACGGTTAACTGTTTATGAGTTAAATAAACATACCGACAAATTTATTTTGTAAAGGTAGATAACTCCTATAAAATTTCATCGAATCGCTTCGATCCAAATACGCCAAAAATTACTGAGGATGTAACGAACAATTTGTAAAAAGAATTTTTTCGCTATCTTTTTTTTGTTACGAAGGAGATGCACTCTGATGATAAACAGTGAATAGGGAGATAACTCTTACAAAGAAAATGGTTCGCCTTAGCAGGGTGAAATGTAAAAGCGCCTTAATTATACGATACCATATGAGAAATATCTAAGCGACATATTGCGAAACAAACATTTATGGCAAGAACAAAATTTGGCGGAAGAAAAAAAAAAAAAAAAATAATAATAATTAAAAACCAATTGTTCAAAGAACAATTGAAGGTCTTTCCACAAGTAGAGATCTATTTTATTATCAAAATATTAAAAATCAATCTAAAATGTCAATTCCTATGGCTTTATAATGTATAAATATGAATTCAAAGCAAAGGTAAAAATCTAGAACGTGCAAATTACCTATGACCTTGACCTTAATTTCAAGGTCATAAACCAAGGATCTCAAATCAAAAGATCCTAGGTCTTTATTATGTATGGTTAATGAGTTATATCACTTTACGCATAATTCTGAATATAAGATGGGCGAAAACTCCTATTTATTGTTTACGCACCCTTTCAACCAAAATTTATAAGTTACGGCATGGCGCAACTAACAATTTAGTGAAAATAAGATGTTGATATGTTATAAGGTTTTGGAAATTAGTAAAAATAAGCCAAAATAAAAATTAAGAATATGACCTTGACCTTTGACCTTGACCTAATTTTATTTTTTTTGGACCAAGAATCTCAAATCAAAAGACCCTAGGTCTCTATCACTTATGGTTTACCAGTTAGAAATGCAAATTACTTATATCAAATACATAAGGGGGAATAACTCTTATATGGAGTGTCCGGATAGCTTCGGTCAAAACTAAACTCCTAATCCTGAAGATGTAACGAGCAATTTGGTAAAATAAATTTGTCGTAATCTTTTACGGTTACGAAGGAGTAGTGGCCACAAGAAAAACAGTGTTTGGGGAGATAACTCTTACAACGCAAAGTATTTAATTACACGGTTGTCACTTTTAAAGCGTATAAACTATGCGATATCATATTCCAAATATCTAAGCGACATCTTTTGAAACAACAAAACTACGCAAGAAAAAAATTAGGCGGAAGAATAAAAAAAAAATAATAATAATTAAAAACCAATTGTTCAGAGAACAATTGAAGGTCTTTCCACTAGTAAAGATCTATTTTGATATTGAAATATGAAAAATCAGTTTAAAATGTTAGTTCCTATGGCTTTATGATGTATTAATATCAATTTAAAGCAAAGGTCAAAATCTAGAACGTCCTATTAATCTATGACCTTGACCTCAATTTCAAGGTCACAAACCAAGGATCTTAAATCAAAAGACCCTAGGTCTTTAATATATTTTGGTTAAAGAGTAATATCACTTTACGGGTAAACCTAAATATAAGATGGGCAAAAACTCCCATTTATTGTCTGCGCACCCTTTCACCCAATATATACAAGTAAGGACATGTCGCAACTAACAATTTATGAAAAATTATATGTCGATATGTCATACGGTATTTGAAAATCGGTGAAAATAAGCAAAAATCAAAATTTAGAACATGACCTTGACCTTTGACCTTGACCTCATTTTCATTTTTTTGGACCAAGGACCTCAAATCTGAAGACCCTAGGTCTCTATCACTTATGGTTTACCAGTTAGAAATGCATAATACTTATATCATTTACATAAGGGGAAATAACTCTCATATGGAGTCTCTGGAAAGCTTCGGTCCAAATGAATTGCCTTATCCTGAAGATGTAACGAGCAATTTGGTAAAATAAATTTGTCGTAATCATTTACGGTTGCAAAGGAGTAGTGGCCACAAGAAAAACAGTGTTTGGGGAGATAACTCTTACAAGTAAAGTATTTTGTTACGCGGTTGAAAATTTTTAAAGCGTATAAACTATACGATATCATATTCCAAATATCTAAGCGACATCTTTTGAAACATCAACAATACGCAAGAAAAAATTTAGGCGGAAGAATAAAAAAAAAAATAATAATTAAAAACCAATTGTTCAAAGAACAATTGAAGGTCTTTCCACAAATAAAGATCTATTTTATTATCAAAATATTAAAAATCAATCTAAAATGTCAGTTCCTATGACTTTATAATGTATAAATATGAATTTAAAGCAAAGGTCAAAATCTAGAACGTCCTATTAACCTTTGACCTTGACCTCAATTTCAAGGTCACCATCCAAGAACCTCAAATAAAAAGACCCTAGGTTTGTAATATGTATGGTAAATGAGTTATATCATTTTAGGCATGATTTTAAATATAAGATGGGCGAAAACTCTCATTTATTGTTTACGCACCCTTCCAACCAAAATTTATAAGTAACAACATGTCGCAACTCACAAATTAGTAAAAATAATTTGTCAATATCTTTCACGGTTGTTGAAAATAAGTGAAAATAAGCCAAAATCAAATTTTAGAATATGACCTTGACCTTTGACCTTGACCTTATTTTCATTTTTTTGGACCAAGGATCTCAAATCATGAGACCCTAGGTCTCTATCACTGATGGTTTACCAGTTAGAAACTCATATCACTTATATCAAATGCATAAGGGGAAATAACTCTCATATGGATTTCCCATATAACTTCAGTTCAAATGAATATCCTAATCCTGAAGATGTAACGAGCAATTTGGTAAAATAATTTTGTCGTAATCTTTTACGGTTGCGAAGGAGTAGTGGCCACAAGAAAAACGGTGATTGGGGAGATAACTCTTACAACGTAAAGTATTTTGTTACGAAGTTGTAAATTTTTAAAGCGTATAAACTATACGATATCATATTCCAAATATCTAAGCGACAACTTATTAAACAACAATACTACGCAAGAAAAAAATTAGGCGGAAGAAAAAAAAAAATAATAATTAAAAACCAATTGTTCAGAGAACAATTGTAGGTCTTTCCACTAGTAAAGATCTATTTTGATATTGAAATATGAAAAATCAGTTTAAAATGTTAGTTCTTATGCCTTTATGATGTATATATATGAATTTAAAGCAAAGGTCAAAATGTAGAACGTCGTTTTAACCTATGACCTTGACCTCAATTTCAAGGTCACAAAGCAAGGACCTTAAATCAGAAGACCCTAGGTCTTTAATATGTTTGGTTAATGAGTAATATCACTTTACACGTAATTCTAAATGTAAGATGGACAAAAACTCCAATTTATGGGCTACGCACCCTTTAACCAAAATATGCAAGTAATGGACATGTCGCAACTAACAATTTATGAAAAAATATTTGTCAAAATGTCATACGGTATTTGAAAATAAGTGAAAATAAGCCAAAATCAAAATTTAGAATATAACCTTGACCTTTGACCTTGACCTACTTTTTATTTTTTTGGACCAAGGACTTCAAATCTAAAGACCCTATGTCTCTATCACTTATGGTTTACCATTTAGAAATGCATATCACTTAATTAAATGCAAAAGGGGGAATAACTCTCATATGGAGTCTCCGTAAAGCTTCGGTCCAAATGAATATCCTAATCCTAAAGATGTAACGAGCAATTTGGTAAAATAAATTTGTCGTAATCTTTAACGGTTGGGAAGGAGTAGTGGCCACAAGAAAAACAGTATTTGGGGAGATAACTCTTACAACGTAAAGTATTTTGTTACGCGGTTGTAAATTTTTAAAGCGTATAAACTATACGATATTATATTCCAAATATCTAAGTGACATCTTTTGAAACATCAATACTACGCAAGAAAAAAATTAGGCGGAAGAAAAAAAAAATAATTAAAAACCAATTGTTCAGAGAACAATTGTAGGTCTTTCCACAAGTAAAGATCTATTTTGATATTGAAATATGAAAAAATCAGTTGAAAATGTTAGTTCCTATGGCTTTATGATGTATTTATATGAATTTAAAGCAAAGGTCAAAATCTAGAACGTCATATTAACCTATGACCTTGACCTCAATTTCAAGTTCACAAACCAAGGACCTTAAATCAAAAGACCCTAGGTCTTTAATATGTTTGGTTTATTAGTAATATCACTTTACGCGTGATTCTAAATGTAAGATTGGCAAAAACTCCCATTTATTGTCTGCGCACCCTATCAACCAAAATATGCAAGTAAGGACATGTCGCAACTAACAATTTATGAAAAATTATTTGTCGATATGTCATAAGATATTTGAAAATAAATGAAAATAAGCCAAAATCAAAAATTTAGAATATGACCTTGACCTTTGACCTTGACCTCATTTTTATCATTTTGGACCAAGGACCTCAAATCTAAAGACCCTATGTCTTTATCACTTATGGTTTACCATTTAGAAATGCATATCACTTAATTAAATGGAAAACGGGGAATAACTCTCATATGGAGTCTCCGTAAAGCTTCGGTCCAAATGAATATCCTAATCCTGAAGATGTAACGAGCAATTTGGTAAAATAAATTTGTCGTAATCTTTAACGGTTGCGAAGGAGTAGTGGCCACAAGAAAAACAGTGTTTGGGGAGATAACTCTAACAACGTAAAGTATTTTGTTACGCAGTTGTAAATTTTTAAAGCGTATAAACTATACGATACCATATTCCAAATATCTAAGCGACATCTTTTGAAACATCAATAATACGCAAGAAAAAAAATTAGGCGGAAGAAAAAAAAAAAAAAAAATAATAATAATTAAAAACCAATTGTTCAAAGAACAATTGAAGATCTTTCAACCAATAAGGATGTATTTTGATATGAAAATATAAAGAATCAGTTGAAAATGTCAGTTCCTATGGCTTTATGATGTATAAAAATGAATTTCGACCAAAGGTCAAAATCTAGAACATCCAATTTACCTATGACCTTGACCTCAAGTTCAAGGTCATAAACATAGGATCCCAAATCAAAAGACCCCAGGTCTGTATTACGTATGGTTCATGAGTAATATCACTTTACGCATAATTCTAAATATAAGAGGGCCGAAAACTCCCATTTATTGTCTACGCACCCTTGTAACCAAAATTTATAAGTAACGACATGTCGCAACTAACAATTTCGTAAAGATAATTTGTCGAAATCTTATTAAGTAATTGAAAATAAGTGAAAATAAGCCAAAATCAAAATTTAAAATTTGACCTTGACCTTTGACCTTGACCTAATTTTCATTTTTTGGACCAAGGATCTAAAATCAAAAGACCCTAGGTCTCTATCACTTATGGTTTACCAGTTAGAAATGCATATCACTTATATCATATATAAAAGGGGGGATAACTCTCATATGGAGTCTCCGGATAGCTTCGGTCAAAATGAAACAGAACATCCTGAGGATATAACGAGCAATTTGGAAAAATAAATTTGTCGGTTTCTTATACGGTTGCAAAGCCTTAGTGGCCACAAGAAAAACAGTGTTCGGGGAGATAACTCTTACAAGGTAAAGGTTTTTGTTACGCGGTGTCAGTTTCAGAAGCGCATTAACTGTTCGATATAATATACCAAATATCTAAGCGACATCTTGTGAAACAAAAAAACAGCGAAGGAAAAAAAGTTGGCAGAAGAAAAAAAATAAAAATTAAAAACCAATTGTTCAAAGAACAATTGAAGGTCTTTCAACCAATAAGGATCTATTTTGATATGAAAATATTAAGATTCAGTTGAAAATGTCAGTTGCTATGGCTTTATGATATGAAAATATGAATTTCGAGCAAAGGTCAAAATCTAGAACGTCCAATTAACCTATGACCTTGACCCTAATTTCAAGGTCATAAACCAAGGATCCCAAATCAAAAGACCCTAGGTCAGTAGTATGTATGGTTCATGAGTAATATCACTTTATGCATAATTCTACATATAAGAGGGGCAAAAACTCCCGTTTATTGTCTACGCACCCTTCCAATCAAAAATTTTAAGTTACGACATGTCGCAACTAACAATTTAGTAAAAATAATTTGTCGAAATCTTATTAAGTAATTGAAAATAAGTGAAAATAAGCAAAAATCAAAATTTAAAATTTGACCTTGACCTTTGACCTTGACCTAATTTTCATTTTTTTGGACCAAGGATCTAAAATCAAAAGACCCTAGGTCTCTATCACTTATGGTTTACCAGTTAGAAATGCATATCACTTATATCTTATATAAAAGGGGGGATAACTCTCATATGGAGTCTCCGAATAGCTTCGGTCAAAATGAAACAGAACATCCTGAGGATATAACGAGCAATTTGGAAAAATAAATTTGTTGGTTTCTTATACGGTTGCGAAGCCTTAGTGGCCACAAGAAAAACAGTGTTCGGGGAGATAACTCTTACAAGGTAAAGGTTTTTGTTACGCGGTGTCAGTTTCAGAAGCGCATTAACTGTTCGATATAATATACCAAATATCTAAGCGACATCTTGTGAAACAAAAAAAGAGCGAAGGAAAAAAAAGTTGGCGGAAGAAAAAAAAAAAAAAAAATAATAATAATAATAATAATAATTAAAAACCAATTGTTCAAAGAACAATTGAAGGTCTTTCAACCAATAAGGATCTATTGAGAAATGAAAATATTAAAATTCAGTTGAAAATGTCAGTTCCTATGGCTTAATGATGTATAACTATGAATTTTAAGCAAAGGTCAAAATCTAGAACGTCCAATTAACCTATGACCTTGACCTCAATTTCAAGGTCATAGACTAAACATCTCAAATAAAAAGACACTAGTTCCTTAATATGTATGGTTCATGAGTAAAATCACTTTACGCATAATTCTTAATATAAGAGGGGCGAAAACTCCCTTTTTTGGTTTACGCACCCTTGCAACCAAAATTTATAAGTTACGACATGTCGCAACTAACAATTAAGTAAAAAAAAAATGTCGATGTCTTATAAGGTTAATGAAAAAAGGTGAAAATAAGCCAAAATCAAAATTTAGAATTTGACCTTGACCTTTGACCTTGACCTAATTTTCATTTTTTTGGACCAAGGATCTTAAATCAAAAGACCCTAGGTCTCTATCACTTATAGTTTATCAGTTAGAAATGCATATCACTGATATCATATATAAAAGGGGGGATTACTCTCATATGGAGTTTCCGGATAGCTTCGGTTGAAATGAAACAGAACATCCTAAGGACATAACGAGCAATTTGGAAAAATAAATTTGTCGGTTTCTTATACGGTTGCGAAGGAGTAGTGGCCACAAGAAAAACAGTGTTCGGGGAGATAACTCTTACAAGGTACAGTTTTTTGTTACGCGGTGTCAGTTTCAGAAGCGTATTAACTGGTCGATATCATTTACCTTATATCTAAGCAATATCTTGTGAAACAAAAAAAGAGCGAAGGAAAAAAAAGTTGGCGGAAGAAAAAAAAAAAAAAAAAAATAATAATAATAATAATAATAATAATAATAATAATAATCAGAACAAACCCTATAGGTCTTTCACCTGAAAGGTTGAAAGACCTAATCAGAACAAATACAATAGGTCTTTCAACAGAAAGGTTGAAAGACCTAATAATAATAATAATAATAATTAAAAACCAATTGTTCAAAGAACAATTGAAGGTCTTTCAACCAATAAGGATCTATTTAGATATGAAAATATTAAAATTCAGTTGAAAATGTCAGTTCCTATGGCTTAATGATGTATAACTATGAATTTTAAGCAAAGGTCAAAATCTAGAACGTCCAATTAACCTATGACCTTGACCTCAATTTCAAGGTCATAGACTAAACATCTCAAATAAAAAGACACTAGTTCCTTAATATGTATGGTTCATGAGTAAAATCACTTTACGCATAATTCTTAATATAAGAGGGGCGAAAACTCCCTTTTTTGATTTACGCACCCTTGCAACCAAAATTTATAAGTTACGACATGTCGCAACTAACAATTAAGTAAAAAAAAATGTCGATATCTTATAAGGTTAATGAAAAAAGGTGAAAATAAGCCAAAATCAAAATTTAGAATTTGACCTTGACCTTTTACCTTGACCTAATTTTCATTTTTTTGGACTAAGGATCTTAAATCAAAAGACCCTAGGTCTCTATCACTTATAGTTTACCAGTTAGAAATGCATATCACTGATATCATATATAAAAGGGGGGATTACTCTCATATGGAGTCTCCGGATAGCTTCGGTTGAAATGAAACAGAACATCCTAAGGATATAACGAGCAATTTGGAAAAATAAATTTGTCGGTTTCTTATACGGTTGCGAAGGAGTAGTGGCCACAAGAAAAACAGTGTTCGGGGAGATAACTCTTACAAGGTACAGTTTTTTGTTACGCGGTGTCAGTTTCAGAAGCGTATTAACTGGTCGATATCATTTACCTTATATCTAAGCGATATCTTGTGAAACAAAAAAACAGCGAAGGAAAAAAAAGTTGGCGGAAGAAAAAAAAAAAAAATTAAAAACCAATTGTTCAAAGAACAATTGAAGGTCTTTCAACCAATAAGGATCTATTTAGATATGAAAATATTAAAATTCAGTTGAAAATGTCAGTTCCTATGGCTTAATGATGTATAAATATGAATTTTAAGCAAAGGTCAAAATCTAAAACGTCCAATTAACCTATGACCTTGACCTCAATTTCAAGGTCATAGACTAAACATCTCAAATAAAAAGACACTAGTTCCTTAATATGTATGGTTCATGAGTAAAATCACTTTACGCATAATTCTTAATATAAGAGGGGCGAAAACTCCCTTTTATTGTTTACGCACCCTCGCAACCAAAATTTATAAGTTACGACATGTCGCAACTAACAATTTAGTAAAAAAAAATTGTCGATATCTTATAAGGTTCATGAAAAAAGGTGAAAATAAGCCAAAATCAAAATTAAGAATTTGACCTTGACCTTTGACCTTGACCTAAGTTTCCTTTTTTTGGACCAAGGATCTTAAATCAAAAGACCCTAGGTCTCTATCACTTATAGTTTACCAGTTAGAAATGCATATCACTGATATCATATATAAAAGGGGGGATAACTCTCATATGGAGTCTCCAGATAGCTTCCATTGAAATGAAACAGAACATCCTAAGGATATAACGAGCAATTTGGAAAAATAAATTTGTCGGTTTCTTATACGGTTGCGAAGGAGTAGTGGCCACAAGAAAAACAGTGTTTGGGGAGATAACTCTTACAAGGTACAGTTTTTTGTTACGCGGTGTCAGTTTCAGAAGCGTATTAACTGGTCGATATCATTTACCTTATATCTAAGCGATATCTTGTGAAACAAAAAAACAGCGAAGGAAAAAAAAGTTGGCGGAAGAAAAAAAAAAAAAATTAAAAACCAATTGTTCAAAGAACAATTGAAGGTCTTTCAACCAATAAGGATCTATTTAGATATGAAAATATTAAAATTCAGTTGAAAATGTCAGTTCCTATGGCTTAATGATGTATAAATATGAATTTTAAGCAAAGGTCAAAATCTAAAACGTCCAATTAACCTATGACCTTGACCTCAATTTCAAGGTCATAGACTAAACATCTCAAATAAAAAGACACTAGTTCCTTAATATGTATGGTTCATGAGTAAAATCACTTTACGCATAATTCTTAATATAAGAGGGGCGAAAACTCCCTTTTATTGTTTACGCACCCTCGCAACCAAAATTTATAAGTTACGACATGTCGCAACTAACAATTTAGTAAAAAAAAATTGTCGATATCTTATAAGGTTCATGAAAAAAGGTGAAAATAAGCCAAAATCAAAATTAAGAATTTGACCTTGACCTTTGACCTTGACCTAAGTTTCCTTTTTTTGGACCAAGGATCTTAAATCAAAAGACCCTAGGTCTCTATCACTTATAGTTTACCAGTTAGAAATGCATATCACTGATATCATATATAAAAGGGGGGATAACTCTCATATGGAGTCTCCAGATAGCTTCCATTGAAATGAAACAGAACATTCTAAGGATATAACGAGCAATTTGGAAAAATAAATTTGTCGGTTTCTTATACGGTTGCGAAGTAGTAGTGGCCACAAGAAAAACAGTGTTTGGGGAGATAACTCTTACGAGGTAAAGGTTTTTGTTACGCGGTGTCAGTTTCAGAAGCGCATTAACTGTTCGATATCATTTACCAAATATCTAAGCGACATCTTGTGAAACAAAAAAACAGCGAAGGAAAAAAAAGTTGGCGGAAGAAAAAAAAAAAAAAAAAAAAAAATGATAATAATAATAATTAAAAACCAATTGTTCAAAGAACAATTGAAGGTCTTTCAACCAATAAGGATCTATTTTGATATGAAAATATTAAGATTCAGTTGAAAATGTCAGTTGCTATGGCTTTATGATATGAAAATATGAATTTGGAGCAAAGGTCAAAATCTAGAACGTCCAATTAACCTATGATCTTGACCCCAATTTCAAGGTCATAAACCAAGGATCCCAAATCAAAAGACCCTAGGTCAGTAGTATGTATGGTTCATGAGTAATATCACTTTACGCATAATTCTAAATATAAGAGGGGCAAAAACTCCTGTTTATTGTCTACGCACCCTTCCAATCAAAAATTTTAAGTTACGACATGTCGCAACTAACAATTAAGTAAAAATAATTTGTTGATATCTTATAAGGTTATTGAAAAAGAGTGAAAATAAGCCAAAATCAAAATTTAGATTTTGACCTTGACCTTTGACCTTGACCTAATTTTCATTTTTTGGACCAAGGATCTTAAATCAAAAGACCCTAGGTCTCTATCATTTATAGTTTACCAGTTAGAAATGCATATCACTGATATCATATATAAAAGGGGGGATAACTCTCATATGGAGTCTCCGGATAGCTTCGGTTGAAATGAAACAGAACATCCTAAGGATTTGGAAAAATAAATTTGTCGGTTTCTTATACGGTTGCGAAGGAGTAGTGGCCACAAGAAAAACAGTGTTCGGGGAGATAACTCTTACAAGGTACAGTTTTTTGTTACGCGGTGTCAGTTTCAGAAGCGTATTAACTGGTCGATATCATTTACCTTATATCTAAGCGATATCTTGTGAAACAAAAAAACAGCGAAGGAAAAAAAAGTTGGCGGAAGAAAAAAAAAAAAAATTAAAAACCAATTGTTCAAAGAACAATTGAAGGTCTTTCAACCAATAAGGATCTATTTAGATATGAAAATATTAAAATTCAGTTGAAAATGTCAGTTCCTATGGCTTAATGATGTATAAATATGAATTTTAAGCAAAGGTCAAAATCTAAAACGTCCAATTAACCTATGACCTTGACCTCAATTTCAAGGTCATAGACTAAACATCTCAAATAAAAAGACACTAGTTCCTTAATATGTATGGTTCATGAGTAAAATCACTTTACGCATAATTCTTAATATAAGAGGGGCGAAAACTCCCTTTTATTGTTTACGCACCCTCGCAACCAAAATTTATAAGTTACGACATGTCGCAACTAACAATTTAGTAAAAAAAAATTGTCGATATCTTATAAGGTTCATGAAAAAAGGTGAAAATAAGCCAAAATCAAAATTAAGAATTTGACCTTGACCTTTGACCTTGACCTAAGTTTCCTTTTTTTGGACCAAGGATCTTAAATCAAAAGACCCTAGGTCTCTATCACTTATAGTTTACCAGTTAGAAATGCATATCACTGATATCATATATAAAAGGGGGGATAACTCTCATATGGAGTCTCCAGATAGCTTCCATTGAAATGAAACAGAACATCCTAAGGATATAACGAGCAATTTGGAAAAATAAATTTGTCGGTTTCTTATACGGTTGCGAAGGAGTAGTGGCCACAAGAAAAACAGTGTTTGGGGAGATAACTCTTACAAGGTACAGTTTTTTGTTACGCGGTGTCAGTTTCAGAAGCGTATTAACTGGTCGATATCATTTACCTTATATCTAAGCGATATCTTGTGAAACAAAAAAACAGCGAAGGAAAAAAAAGTTGGCGGAAGAAAAAAAAAAAAAATTAAAAACCAATTGTTCAAAGAACAATTGAAGGTCTTTCAACCAATAAGGATCTATTTAGATATGAAAATATTAAAATTCAGTTGAAAATGTCAGTTCCTATGGCTTAATGATGTATAAATATGAATTTTAAGCAAAGGTCAAAATCTAAAACGTCCAATTAACCTATGACCTTGACCTCAATTTCAAGGTCATAGACTAAACATCTCAAATAAAAAGACACTAGTTCCTTAATATGTATGGTTCATGAGTAAAATCACTTTACGCATAATTCTTAATATAAGAGGGGCGAAAACTCCCTTTTATTGTTTACGCACCCTCGCAACCAAAATTTATAAGTTACGACATGTCGCAACTAACAATTTAGTAAAAAAAAATTGTCGATATCTTATAAGGTTCATGAAAAAAGGTGAAAATAAGCCAAAATCAAAATTAAGAATTTGACCTTGACCTTTGACCTTGACCTAAGTTTCCTTTTTTTGGACCAAGGATCTTAAATCAAAAGACCCTAGGTCTCTATCACTTATAGTTTACCAGTTAGAAATGCATATCACTGATATCATATATAAAAGGGGGGATAACTCTCATATGGAGTCTCCAGATAGCTTCCATTGAAATGAAACAGAACATTCTAAGGATATAACGAGCAATTTGGAAAAATAAATTTGTCGGTTTCTTATACGGTTGCGAAGTAGTAGTGGCCACAAGAAAAACAGTGTTTGGGGAGATAACTCTTACGAGGTAAAGGTTTTTGTTACGCGGTGTCAATTTCAGAAGCGCATTAACTGTTCGATATCATTTACCAAATATCTAAGCGACATCTTGTGAAACAAAAAAACAGCGAAGGAAAAAAAAGTTGGCGGAAGAAAAAAAAAAAAAAAAAAAAAAATAATAATAATAATAATTAAAAACCAATTGTTCAAAGAACAATTGAAGGTCTTTCAACCAATAAGGATCTATTTTGATATGAAAATATTAAGATTCAGTTGAAAATGTCAGTTGCTATGGCTTTATGATATGAAAATATGAATTTGGAGCAAAGGTCAAAATCTAGAACGTCCAATTAACCTATGATCTTGACCCCAATTTCAAGGTCATAAACCAAGGATCCCAAATCAAAAGACCCTAGGTCAGTAGTATGTATGGTTCATGAGTAATATCACTTTACGCATAATTCTAAATATAAGAGGGGCAAAAACTCCTGTTTATTGTCTACGCACCCTTCCAATCAAAAATTTTAAGTTACGACATGTCGCAACTAACAATTAAGTAAAAATAATTTGTTGATATCTTATAAGGTTATTGAAAAAGAGTGAAAATAAGCCAAAATCAAAATTTAGATTTTGACCTTGACCTTTGACCTTGACCTAATTTTCATTTTTTGGACCAAGGATCTTAAATCAAAAGACCCTAGGTCTCTATCATTTATAGTTTACCAGTTAGAAATGCATATCACTGATATCATATATAAAAGGGGGGATAACTCTCATATGGAGTCTCCGGATAGCTTCGGTTGAAATGAAACAGAACATCCTAAGGATATAACGAGCAATTTGGAAAAATAAATTTGTCGGTTTCTTATACGGTTGCGAAGGAGTAGTGGCCACAAGAAAAACAGTGTTTGGGGAGATAACTCTTACAAGGTACAGTTTTTTGTTACGCGGTGTCAGTTTCAGAAGCGTATTAACTGGTCGATATCATTTACCTTATATCTAAGCGATATCTTGTGAAACAAAAAAACAGCGAAGGAAAAAAAAGTTGGCGGAAGAAAAAAAAAAAAAATAATAATAATAATAATCAGAACAAACCCTATAGGTCTTTCAACTGAAAGGTTGAAAGACCTAATAATAATTAAAAACCAATTGTTCAAAGAACAATTGAAGGTCTTTCAACCAATAAGGATCTATTTTGATATGAAAATATTAAGATTCAGTTGAAAATGTCAGTTGCTATGGCTTAATGATATGAAAATATGAATTTCAAGCAAAGGTCAAAATCTAGAACGTCCAATTAACCTATGACCTTGACCCCAATTTCATGGTCATAAACCAAGGATCCTAAATCAAAAGACCCTAGGTCAGTAGTATGTATGGTTCATGAGTTATATCACTTTATGCATAATTCTAAATATAAGAGGGGCAAAAACTCCCGTTTATTGTCTACGCACCCTTCCAATCAAAAATTTTAAGTTACGACATGTCGCAACTAACAATTTAGTAAAAAGAATTTGTCGAAATCTTATAAAGTTAATGAGAATAAGTGAAAATAAGCCAAAATCAAAATTTAGAATTTGACCTTGACCTTTGACCTTGACCTAATTTTCATTTTTTTGGACCTAGGATCTAAAATCAAAAGACCCTAACTCTCTATCACTTATGGTTTACCAGTTAGAAATGCATATCACTTATATCATATATAAAAGGGGGGATAACTCTCATATGGAGTCTCCGGATAGCTTCGGTCAAAATGAAACAGAACATCCTGAGGATATAACGAGCAATTTGGAAAAATAAATTTGTCGGTTTCTTATACGGTTGCGAAGCCTTAGTGGCCACAAGAAAAACAGTGTTCGGGGAGATAACTCTTACAAGGTAAAGGTTTTTGTTACGCGGTGTCAGTTTCAGAAGCGCATTAACTGTTCGATATAATATACCAAATATCTAAGCGACATCTTGTGAAACAAAAAAACAGCGAAGGAAAAAAAAGTTGGCGGAAGAAAAAAAAAAAAATAATAATAATAATCAGAACGAATACAATAGGTCTTTCAACAGAAAGGTTGAAAGACCTAATAATAATAATAATAATAATAATCAGAACAAACCCTATAGGTCTTTCACCTGAAAGGTTGAAAGACCTAATAATAATAATAATAATCAGAACAAACCCTATAGGTCTTTCACCTGAAAGGTTGAAAGACCTAATAATAATAATAATAATCAGAACAAATACAATAGGTCTTTCAACAGAAAAGTTGAAAGACCTAATAATTAAAAACCAATTGTTCAAAGAACAATTGAAGGTCTTTCAACCAATAAGGATCTATTTTGATATGAAAATATTAAGATTCAGTTGAAAATGTCAGTTGCTATGGCTTTATGATATGAAAATATGAATTTGGAGCAAAGGTCAAAATCTAGAACGTCCAATTAACCTATGACCTTGACCCCAATTTCAAGGTCATAAACCAAGGATCCCAAATCAAAAGACCCTAGGTCAGTAGTATGTATGGTTCATGAGTAATATCACTTTACGCATAATTCTAAATATAAGAGGGGCAAAAACTCCCGTTTATTGTCTACGCACCCTTCCAATCAAAAATTTTAAGTTACGACATGTCGCAACTAACATTTAAGTAAAAATAATTTGTTGATATCTTATAAGGTTATTGAAAAAGAGTGAAAATAAGCCAAAATCAAAATTTAGATTTTGACCTTGACCTTTGACCTTGACCTAATTTTAATTTTTTTGGACCAAGGATCTTAAATCAAAAGACCCTAGGTCTCTATCACTTATAGTTTACCAGTTAGAAATGCATATCACTGATATCATATATAAAAGGGGGGATAACTCTCATATGGAGTCTCCGGATAGCTTCGGTTGAAATGAAACAGAACATCCTAAGGATATAACGAGGAATTTGGAAAAATAAATTTGTCGGTTTCTTATACGGTTGCGAAGGAGTAGTGGCCACAAGAAAAATAGTGTTCGGGGAGATAACTCTTACAAGGTAAAGTTTTTTGTTACGCGGTGTCGGTTTCAGAAGCGTATTAACTGTTCGATATCATTTACCTTATATCTAAGCGATATCTTGTGAAACAAAAAAACAGCGAAGGAAAAAAAAGTTGGCGGAAGAAAAAAAAAAAAAATAATAATAATTAAAAACCAATTGTTCAAAGAACAATTGAAGGTCTTTCAACCAATAAGGATCTATTTTGATATGAAAATATTAAGATTCAGTTGAAAATGTCAGTTGCTATGGCTTTATGATATGAAAATATGAATTTCGAGCAAAGGTCAAAATCTAGAACGTCCAATTTACCTATGACCTTGACCCCAATTTCAAGGTCATCAAACAAGGATCCCAAATCAAAAGACCCTAGGTCAGTAGTATGTATGGTTCATGAGTAATATCACTTTATGCATAATTCTAAATATAAGAGGGGCAAAAACTCACGTTTATTGTCTACGCACGCTTCCAATCAAAAATTTTAAGTTACGACATGTCGCATTTAACAATTTAGTAAAAAGAATTTGTCGAAATCTTATAAAGTTAACGAGAATAAGTGAAAATAAGCCAAAATCAAAATTTAGAATTTGACCTTGACCTTTGACCTTGACCTAATTTTCATTTTTTTGGACCAAGGATCTTAAATCAAAAGACCCTAAGTCTCTATCACTTATAGTTTACCAGTTATAAATGCATATCACTGATATCATATATAAAAGGGGGGATAACTCTCATATGGAGTCTCCGGATAGCTTTCGTTGAAATGAAACAGAACATCCTAAGGATATAACGAGCAATTTGGAAAAATAAATTTGTCGGTTTCTTATACGGTTGCGAAGTAGTAGTGGCCACAAGAAAAACAGTGTTTGGGGAGATAACTCTTACAAGGTAAAGGTTTTTGTTACGCGGTGTCAGTTTCAGAAGCGCATTAACTGTTCGATATAATATACCAAATATCTAAGCGACATCTTGTGAAACAAAAAAACAGCGAAGGAAAAAAAAGTTGGCGGAAGAAAAAAAATAAAAATAATAATAATTAAAAACCAATTGTTCAGAGAACAATTGAAGGTCTTTCCATATCAAAGAAATTTTGATAAGAAGATAGTTGTTCATACTGATACGATAAATAATGGTTTAATCATATTTTTAAGTGATATAAGGGAGATAATATGCTACTTCCGGTGAAATGAATGTCACTTCCGGTCTAATATGACAGCTTCTTTCACACTGATTCCAAAAATATATAGTTTCTATATACTTTTGTATTTAGAATGGGAGATACATGGTCACTTCCGGTTTGTTGGAAGTCATTTTTAGTCTTCAGTAATCAGTTTATGTATCTATATGACAAAATATATGGATTTTGAGTACTTTTATACGAAAAAATTGCAAAGAAGGTTACTTCCGGTTTTCTCAAGGTCACTTCCGGTAGTCATTTTTCAAGGGCATTTGTCATCCAAACTTTTGCACAAGGTCAAATGCCATTAAAATGGACTTAGTTGAAGTTATAATCAAATAACCTCATATCAAGACATTTCAGGGGCACTAACTCCTATTAGATGCTATTTAATTGTATCAGACCAAATGTAAAATATCTTCATAACTATATAGCAATCATTTTGCACTTGTTCTTTAATATATACCTTTTCAAGGGTTGGAGAAAATGCAAAAACATGGAAAATTCCGAATTTAGAACTTGACCTTGACCTTTGACCTTGACCCCATTTTCTAATAAAGGGCCTAGGGATCTCAAATAAATACATTCCAGGGTTATATGGTTGACGGTTTATTAGTTAATAACACATATTGAGAAAATAATTTTGTAAAGGTAGATAACTCCTATAAAATTTCATCGAATCGCTTCGATCCAAATAAGCCAAATTTTCCTTAGGATGTAACGAACAATTTGTAAAAAGAATTTTGTCGCTATCTTTTTTTGTTATGAAGGAGATGCACTCTGATGATAAACAGTGAATAGGGAGATAACTCTTACAAAGAAAAGTGTTCGGCTTAGCAGGGTGAAATGTAAAAGCGCATAAACTGTACGATACAATATGAGAAATATCTAAGCGACATATTGCGAAACAAACATTTGTCGCAATATCAAAATTAGGCGGAAGAAAAAAAAAAAAAAAAAAAAATAATAATAATAATAATAATAATAATCAGAACAAATACA
Organism: Mytilus galloprovincialis; assembly: GCA_037788925.1. Lineage (NCBI taxonomy): Eukaryota > Metazoa > Mollusca > Bivalvia > Mytilida > Mytilidae > Mytilus > Mytilus galloprovincialis. The sequence continues at coordinate 879,322 of JAWDJN010000028.1, read as the reverse complement.
ATAGGTCTTTCCACAGAAAAGTGGAAAGACCTAATAATAATAATAATAATAATAATCAGAACGAATACAATAGGTCTTTCAACAGAAAGGTTGAAAGACCTAATAATAATAATAATAATAATAATAATAATAATAATCAGAACAAACCCTATAGGTCTTTCACCTGAAAGGTTGAAAGACCTAATAATAATAATAATAATAATAATAATCAGAACAAACCCTATAGGTCTTTCACCTGAAAGGTTGAAAGACCTAATAATCAGAACAAACCCTATAGGTCTTTCACCTGAAAGGTTGAAAGACCTAATAATCAGAACGAATACAATAGGTCTTTCAACAGAAAGGTTAAAAGACCTAATAATAATAATCAGAACAAATTCAATAGGTCTTTCCACGGAAAAGTGGAAAGACCTAATAATAATCAGAACAAACCCTATAGGTCTTTCCACGGAAAGGTGGAAAGACCTAATAATAATAATTAAAAACCAATTGTTCAGAGAACAATTGAAGGTCTCTCCACATCAAAGACATTTTGAAAAGAAGCTAGCTTCTTTAGACTGATGCGATAAATAATGGTTTTGATATGCTTGAAAGTGAACTAAAGGAGATCATATGCTACTTCCGGTTAAGTAAATGTTACTTTTGGTCTCATATGATAGCTTCTTTCACACTGATTCCAAAAATATATAGTTTCTATATACTTTTGCTTGTAAACCAGGATATAATTGACCACTTCCGGTTTACAAAAAGTTACTTCTAGTCTTAAGTGATAAGTAAATGTATTTAAATTACAAAATATATGGAATATGAGTACTTTGATATGAAAAAAGTGCAAAAATAGCTACTTCCGGTTTTCTAAAGGTCACTTCCGGTTGTCATTTTTCAAGATCATATGTCACCTAACCTTTTGTACATAGTCATATGGCTTGATAATGAACTTAGTTGAAGTTATAATCAAATAACCTTATATTAAGACATTTCAGGGGCACTAACTCCTATAAGATGTCATTTAATTGTATCAGACCAAAAGTAACATATCTTCATGACACTAAAGCAAACATTTTGCACTTGTTCTTTAATGGATATCTTTAAAAGTGTGGGAGAAAATCTCAAAACAAGGAAAAGTCAAAATTTAGAACTTGACCTTGACCTTTGACCTTGACCTTATTTTCTAAGTTAGGACCTAGGGATCTCAAATAAATACATTCCAGGGTTATACGGTTAATGGTTGATGAGATGAAAACACATATCGACAAATTTATTGTGTAAAGATAGATAACTCCTATAAAATTTCATCGAATCGCTTCGATCCAAATTAGCCAAAATTTCCTGAGGATGTAACGAACAATGTGTAAAAGAAATTTTGTCGATATCTTTTTTTGTTACGGAGGAGATGCACTCTGATCATAAACAGTGAATAGGGAGATAACTCTTACAAAGAAAAAGGTTTGGCTTAGCAGGGTTAAATTTAAAAGCGCATAAACTATACGATACAATATGAGAAATATCTAAGCGACATATTGCGAAACAAACATTTATCGCAAGAACAAAATTTGGCGGAAGAAAAAAAAAAAAAAAAAAAAATAATAATAATTAAAAACCAATTGTTCAGAGAACAATTGAAGGTCTTTCCATCAAAACAATGTATTTTGATATGAAAAGTTGTGAAACTAAGTTTAAAATGTCATTTCAATTGTCAAATGATAGCTCCTAGTAAGCTGATTCCAAAAATATATTGTTTCCATACATATTTTTTTTAAATAAGGGAGATAATTTGTTACTTCCGGTTTGAAAAATGTTAATTCCGATTATATGTGAATATTTACTTGAAACTGATTCCAAAAATATCTGGTTCTATATACTTTTATATTAATAAAGTACAAAAAATAGCTACTTCCGGTTTACAAAAGGTCACTTCCGGTTGTTTTTTTCAAGTTTAAATGGTTTGATACCTTTTTCTAAAAGTTGTATATCTTTATCATGTATACATATAGAATAAAAGCAAAGGTCAAAATCTAGAAGGTCAAATTAAGCTATGACCTTGAGATCAATTTCAAGGTCTTTAACCAAGGACTTCAAATCAAAAGACCATAGGTCTTAATTATATTTAGTTAATGAGTTATATCACCAAACGCGTATTTTTTAATACAAGAGGGGAGAAAACTCCCTTTTACATTCAACGTACGCTTCCAATCAAAATTTACATCTTACGACATGTCGCAACTAACAATTTAGTAAAAATAATTTGTTGATATCTTATACAGTCTTTGGATATAAGTGAAAATAAGCCAAATTCAAATATTAAAATATGACCTTGACCTTTGACCTTGACCTTATTTTCATTTTTTGGGACCAAGGACCACAAATCAAAAGATCCTAGGTCTCTATCACTTATGGTTTATAAGATAGAAATTCATATCACTTATATCAGATGCATAAGGGGAAATAACTCTCATATGGAGCGGTCATATCGCTTCGGTCAAAATAGGACAAATCATGCGAAGGATATAACGAGCAATTTTGTAAAATAAATTTGTCATAATCTTTTACGGTTGCGAAGGAGATGCGATAACAAGGAAAACAGTGTTTAGGGAGATAACTCCTACAAAGAAAAGTATTTGTTTACGCAGGGTAAATTTCAAAAGCGCATAAACTGTTCGATATCATATACAAAATATCTAAGCGACATATTGCGAAACAAATGTTTATCGCAAGAACAAAATTAGGCGGAAGAAAAAAAAAATAATCAGAAGAAAAACAATAGGTCTTTCCACAGAAAAGTGGAAAGACCTAATTAAAAACCAATTGTTCAAAGAACAATTGAAGGTCTTTCAACTAATAAAGATCTATTTTGATATGAAAATATTGAAATTCAGTTGAAAATGTCAGTTCCTATGGCTTAATGATGTATAAATACGAATTTCAAGCAAAGGTCAAAATCTAGAACGTCCAATTAACCTATGACCTTGACCTCAATTTCAAGGTCATAGACTAAACATCTCAAACAAAAAGACACTAGTTCCTTAATATGTATGGTTCATGAGTAAAATCACTTTACGCATAATTCTTAATATATGAGGGGCGAAAACTCCCTTTTATTGTTTACGCACCCTCGCAACCAAAATTTATAAGTTACGACATGTCGCAACTAACAATTTAGTAAAAACAAATTGTCGATATCTTATAAGGTTAATGAAAAAAGGTGAAAAGAAGCCAAAATCAAAATTAAGAATTTGACCTTGACCTTTGACCTTGACCTAATTTTCATTTTTTTTGGACCAAGGATCTTAAATCAAAAGACCCTAGGTCTCTATCACTTATAGTTTACCAGTTAGAAATGCATATCACTGATATCATATATAAAAGGGGGGATAACTCTCATATGGAGTCTCCGGATAGCTTCGGTTGAAATGAAACAGAACATCCTAAGGATATAACGAGCAATTTGGAAAAATAAATTTGTCGGTTTCTTATACGGTTGCGAAGTAGTAGTGGCCACAAGAAAAACAGTGTTTGGGGAGATAACTCTTACAAGGTAAAGGTTTTTGTTACGCGGTGTCAGTTTCAGAAGCGCATTAACTGTTCGATATCATATACCATATATCTAAGCGACATCTTGGGAAACAAAAAAACAGCGAAGGAAAAAAAATTTGGCGGAAGAAAAAAAAAAAAAATTAAAAACCAATTGTTCAAAGAACAATTGAAGGTCTTTCAACCAATAAGGATGTATTTTGATATGAAAATATAAAGAATCAGTTGAAAATGTCAGTTCCTATGGCTTTATGATGTATAAAAATGAATTTCGACCAAAGGTCAAAATCTAGAACGTCCAATTTACCTATGACCTTGACCTCAATTTCAAGGTCATAAACATAGGATCCCAAATCAAAAGACCCTAGGTCTGTATTATGTATGGTTCATGAGTAATATCACTTTACGCATATTTCTAAATATAAGAGGGGCGAAAACTCCCATTTATTGTCTACGCACCCTTGTAACCAAAATTTATAAGTAACGAAATGTCGCAACTAACAATTTCGTAAAAATAATTTGTCGAAATCTTATTAAGTAATTGAAAATAAGTGAAAATAAGCAAAAATCAAAATTTAAAATTTGACCTTGACCTTTGACCTTGACCTAATTTTCATTTTTTTGGACCAAGGATCTAAAATCAAAAGACCCTAGGTCTCTATCACTTATGGTTTACCAGTTAGAAATGCATATCACTTATATCATATATAAAAGGGGGGATAACTCTCATATGGAGTCTCCGCATAGCTTCGGTCAAACTGAAACAGAACATCCTGAGGATATAACGAGCAATTTGGAAAAATAAATTTGTCTGTTTCTTATACGGTTGCGAAGCCTTAGTGGCCACAAGAAAAACAGTGTTTGGGGAGATAACTCTTACAAGGTAAAGGTTTTTGTTACGCGGTGTCAGTTTCAGAAGCGCATTAACTGTTCGATATAATATACCAAATATCTAAGCGACATCTTGTGAAACAAAAAAACAGCGAAGGAAAAAAAAGTTGGCGGAAGAAAAAAAATAAAAATAATAATAATAATAATAATAATAATAATTAAAAACCAATTGTTCAAAGAACAATTGAAGGTCTTTCAACCAATAAGGATCTATTTAGATATGAAAATATTAAAATTCAGTTGAAAATGTCAGTTCCTATGGCTTAATGATGTATAAATATGAATTTTAAGCAAAGGTCAAAATCTAGAACGTCCAATTTACCTATGACCTTGACCTCAATTTCAAGGTCATAGACTAAACATCTCAAATAAAAAGACACTAGTTCCTTAATATGTATGGTTCATGAGTAAAATCACTTTACGCATAATTCTTAATATAAGAGGGGCGAAAACTCCCTTTTATTGTTTACGCACCCTCGCAACCAAAATTTATAAGTTACGACATGTCGCAACTAACAATTTAGTAAAAAGAAATTGTCGATATCTTATAAGGTTAATGAAAAAAGGTGAAAATAAGCCAAAATCAAAATTAAGAATTTGACCTTGACCTTTGACCTTGACCTAATTTTCATTTTTTTGGACCAAGGATCTTAAATCAAAAGACCCTAGGTCTCTATCACTTATAGTTTACCAGTTAGAAATGCATATCACTGATATCATATATAAAAGGGGGGATAACTCTCATATGGAGTCTCCGGATAGCTTCAGTTGAAATGAAACAGAACATCCTAAGGATATAACGAGCAATTTGGAAAAATAAATTTGTCGGTTTCTTATACGGTTGCGAAGTAGTAGTGGCCACAAGAAAAACAGTGTTTGGGGAGATAACTCTTACAAGGTAAAGGTTTTTGTTACGCGGTGTCAGTTTCAGAAGCGCATTAACTGTTCGATATCATATACCAAATATCTAAGCGACATCTTGTGAAACAAAAAAACAGCGAAGGAAAAAAAAGTTGGCGGAAGAAAAAAAAAAAAAAAAATAATAATAATTAAAAACCAATTGTTCAAAGAACAATTGAAGGTCTTTCAACCAATAAGGATGTATTTTGATATGAAAATATAAAGAATCAGTTGAAAATGTCAGTTCCTATGGCTTTATGATGTATAAAAATGAATTTCGACCAAAGGTCAAAATCTAGAACGTCCAATTTACCTATGACCTTGACCTCAATTTCAAGGTCATAAACCAAGGATCCCAAATCATAAGACCCTAGGTCAGTAGTATGTATGGTTCATGAGTAATATCACTTTACGCATAATTCTAAATATAAGAGGGGCGAAAACTCCCGTTTATTGACTACGCACCCTTCGAATCAAAAATTTTAAGTTACGACATGTCGCAACTAACAATTTAGTAAAAAGAATTTGTCGAAATCTTATAAAGTTAATGAGAATAAGAGAAAATAAGCCAAAATCAAAATTTAGAATTTGACCTTGACCTTTGACCTTGACCTAATTTTCATTTTTTTGGACCACGGTTCTTAAATCAAAAGACCCTAGGTCTCTATCACTTATAGTTTACCAGTTAGAAATGCATATCACTGATATCATATATAAAAGGGGGGATAACTCTCATATGGAGTCTCCGGATAGCTTCGGATGAAATGAAACAGAACATCCTAAGGATATAACGAGCAATTTGGAAAAAAAAATTTGTTGGTTTCTTATACGGTTGCGAAGGAGTAGTGGCCACAAGAAAAACAGTGTTCGGGGAGATAACTCTTACAAGGTAAAGTTTTTTGTTACGCGGTGTCAGTTTCAGAAGCGTATTAATTGTTCGATATCATTTACTTTATATCTAAGCGATATCTTGTGAAACAAAAAAACAGCGAAGGAAAAAAAAGTTGGCAGAAGAAAAAAAAAAAAAAAAATAATAATAATAATAATCAGAACAAACCCTATAGGTCTTTCACCTGAAAGGTTGAAAGACCTAATAATAATAATAATAATAATAATCAGAACAAATACAATAGGTCTTTCAACAGAAAGGTTGAAAGACCTAATAATCAGAACAAAAACAATAGGTCTTTCAACTGAAAGGTTGAAAGACCTAATAATAATAATCAGAACAAATACAATAGGTCTTTCCACAGAAAAGTGGAAAGACCTAATAATAATAATCAGAACAAAAACAATTAAAAACCAATTGTTCAGAGAACAATTGTAGGTCTTTCCACTAGTAAAGATCTATTTTGATATTGAAATATGAAAAATCAGTTTAAAATGTTAGTTCTTATGGCTTTATGATGTATTTATATGAATTTAAAGCAAAGGTCAAAATGTAGAACGTCGTTTTAACCTATGACCTTGACCTCAATTTCAAGGTCACAAAGCAAGGACCTTAAATCAGAAGACCCTAGGTCTTTAATATGTTTGGTTAATGAGTAATATAACTTTACACGTAATTCTAAATGTAAGATGGACAAAAACTCCAATTTATGGGCTGCGCACCCTTTAACCAAAATATACAAGTAATGGACATGTAGCAACTAACAATTTATGAAAAAAATATTTGTCGAAATGTCATACGGTATTTGAAAATAAGTGAAAATAAGCCAAAATCAAAATTTAGAATATGACCTTGACCTTTGACCTTGATCTACTTTTTATTTTTTTGGACCAAGGACTTCAAATCTAAAGATCCTATGTCTCTATCACTTATGGTTTACCATTTAGAAATGCATATCACTTAATTAAATGGAAAAGGGGGAATAACTCTCATATGGAGTCTCCGTAAAGCTTCAGTCCAAATGAATATCCTAATCCTGAAGATGTAACGAGCAATTTGGTAAAATAAATTTGTCGTAATCTTTAACGGTTGCCAAGGAGTAGTGGCCACAAGAAAAACAGTATTTGGGGAGATAACTCTTACAACGTAAAGTATTTTGTTACGCGGTTGTAAATTTTTAAAGCGTATAAACTATACGATATCATATTCCAAATATCTAAGCGACATCTTTTGAAACATCAATACTACGCAAGAAAAAAATTAGGCGGAAGAAAAAAAAAATAATAATAATCAGAACAAACCCTATAGGTCTTTCCACGGAAAGGTGGAAAGACCTAATAAGTCTTTCCACAGAAAAGTGGAAAGACTTAATAATAATAATAATCAGAACAAAAGCAATAGGTCTTTCCACGGAAAGGTGGAAAGACCTAATAATAATAATCAGAACAAAAGCAATAGGTCTTTCCACGGAAAGGTGGAAAGACCTAATAATAATAATAATCAGAACAAAAACAATAAGTCTTTCCACAGAAAAGTGGAAAGACTTAATAAATATAAATCAATTGCTTTCTAAAAGCAATTGTAGACAGTCTTTCCCCCTTTGAAACATGATTGATTTGGGGGGGGGGGGGGTGTTTGTTTTTGTTTATTTGTTTGTTTTTGTAAAGGGTCATATTATTATGTTACCGGAGAAGTTTCATGTTTAGTTTGGAAAGTTTTTATTTTATTTTAGGTACAGCGCGCGCGCCAGATTGAGGAGACATCACGTGACTTGGGTTTATAATAACGAAAACTTAGTATTTTTATTTCTCTTTAGGTCGGAATGTTGATTAGACAACATGTATAGAGACGGAATGTACACAATGTAATTTCTTTTGTCATTGTAGGAAATTGACATTTTGATCACAGTTCACCAGCAGTGCATGTTTTGGATTTAATTGTTCCGGTGTAACTTTAATACACATGTAACGATTATTTTCTTAAAATGTACATTTTTCAGCACCAGTTTGTAACACAGATTAGTATTTTAATCTCGGAGCGGACATTTTATTGTAGGATGTCAATGAGATTTACGGACCTAGCAAGCGATTTTTACGGCATTGCCATTTTTTTTTTCTCTAGGAAATGTCTTGAGAGATATCCGCACCAAGTTTTTTTATGAACCTTTAGTACATGTATGCCCTGCTGCCTGCAAATTTTCAGGTCGATTGGACTTGTAGTTTTAGAATACATGTGAATTTTTTTTCTTCTTGAAACAAGCGAAAAAACTCAAATGAGAACTTGGACCCCGTATTAAACACACATAACGGAAGCATACATACAATGATTGATTGATTGGTTGGTTGGTTGGTTGATTGATTGATTGATTGATTGATTGATTGATTGATTGATTGATTGATTGATTAATTGGTTGGTTGGTTGGTTGGTTGATTAAACACGTTGGATAGGGTCAATTTAAACAGCGGAAAAGAAACAAAAAAGATCTTGATTAAACACATGAGACAGAAAATTGCATGCACTGATTGATTGATTGGTTGGTTGGTTGGTTGGTTGATTGATAGATTGATTGATTGATTGATTAAACACGTTAGATATGGCAATTGAAACAGCGAAAAAGAAACAAAAAAGATCTTGATTAAACACATGAGACAGAAAATTGTATGCACTGATTGATTGACTGCTTGATTGGTTGGTTAATTGGTTGGTTGACTGGTTGATTGGTTGATTGATTGATTGATTGATTGATTGATTGATTGATTGATTGATTGATTGATTAAACACGTTAGATAGGGCAATTGAAACAGCGAAATAGAAACAAAAAAGATCTTGATTAAACACATGAGACAGAAACATTCATGCACTGATTGATTGATTGATTGATTGGTTGGTTGGTTGGTTGGTTGGTTGGTTGGTTGGTTGGTTGGTTGGTTGGTTGGAATTCAAACACACATAAAACTCTTTAAATAGTGCCAAAAATCACAAAATTTGCCTCTTAGTACATGACCTTGACCCCTTGACCTTGTGACCTTCGTCAAGGTCATTGCTCTACAATGTCATTGCAAACGTCCGTATGGGCCAAGGACCTTTTGTTCAAGAGTTTTGCCTAATAATGGCTTTTTATAAACCATCAATGGGGGTTATGTCCCTTACATAATGGTAAAACCAATACAGTCATAATGTAACAAAGTTGCCCCTTGAAGTACTAAGCAATTTTTACTGCTTAAATTTTCTGTATCTATAACCATTCAAGAATTATAGGGAAATCAAAGACATATGAAAATCTAAAATATGACCTTGACCTTTGACCTTGACCTATGTTTCTAAGTTAGGACCCAGGGATCTACAATAAAAACATTCCTGGGTTATACGGTTAACGGTTTATGAGTTAAAAAAACATACCGACAAATTTATTTATTAAGGTAGATAACTCCTATAAAATTTCATCGAATCGCTTCGATCCAAATTAGCCAAAAATTCCTGAGGATGTAACGAACAATTTGTAAAAGGAATTTTGTCGCTTTTTTTTTTTTGTTACGAAGGAGATGCACACACATGATAAACAGTGAATAGGGAGATAACTCTTACAAAGAAAATGATGCGCCTTAGCAGGGTGAAATTTAAAAGCGCATAAACTATACGATACCATATGAGAAATATCTAAGCGACATATTGCGAAACAAACATTTATCGCAAGAACAAAATTTGGCGGAAGAAAAAAATAATGATAATGATAATAATTAAAAACCAATTGTTCAGAGAACAATTGAAGGTCTTTCCACCAATAAGGATCTATTTTGATATGAAAATATTAAAATTCAGTTGAAAATGTCAGTTCCTATGGCTTAATGATGTATAAATATGAATTTTGAGCAAAGGTCAAAATCTAGAACGTCAAATTTACTGATGACCTTGACCTATATTTCAAGGTCATAAACCAGGGACCCCAAATAAAAAGACCCTAGGTCTGTAATATGTATAGTTAATGAGTTATATCACTTTACGTTTAATTCTTAATATAGGACGTGTAGGAGGGGCAAAAACTCCCATTTTATGTCTACACAACCTTTTAACCAAAATTGACCTCATTTTCTAAGTTAAGAATATTAAAAATCAGTCTAAAATGTCACTTCCTATGGCTTTATGATGTATAAATATGAATTTAAAGCAAAGGTCAAAATCTAGAACGTCCTATTAACCAATGACCTTGAGCTCATTTTCAAGGTCACAAACCAAGGACCTCAAATCAAAAGATGCAAGGTCTAATAATATGTATGGATAATGAGTTATATCACTTTATGCATAATTCTAAATATAAGATGGGCGAAAACTCCCATTTATTGTTTACGCACCCTTTCAACCAAAATTTATAAGTTATGACATGTCGTAACTAACAATTTAGTAAAAATAACATGTCGATATGTTATACGGTTTTTGAAGAAAAGTGAAAATAAGGCAAAATCAAAATTTAAAATATGACCTTGACCTTTGACCTTGACCTTATTTTCATTTTTTTGGACCAAGGACCTTAAATCAAAAGACCCTAGGTCTCTATTACCTATCAAATTTTATCAATTATTTCAGGCTGTTTTATTATTTGCTTATTATAATACATTTTCATTTTATTTATTCTATTCAGTATTTATTAATTGAACAAGGCATTCGAGATCCTTTACTTATTTGACGTTTGTTATAATTTTGTAATGTTATTTACTTTTGCTTACAGTTTTTAATGAACTTATTTAAATGAAATAATAATTATATTTGAATGTCGTTAAGGGACTGTTGATGTGTGGACTGATAGCGTGCAATGCATATGAAAATTGTTAAATTTGGGTTGAATGTGTTATAATAAGCTCTAAACTGGTGGCATAGAAATGGCTAGGTTAACTTGGTATAGCAGAATGTACGAAAAAAACTTCTGGCTGAACGTAGTTAGAATGTTTTGATTTGATAAATGGTTTATTGAATATGTTTTTGTTTTCTTTCTCTTCATTTAATTGTTATTTGTTTTATTGCTTTGATTATTATTTCAAGTGCCTTGGACTATACCCAATATTCTGTATCCAGAGCCACTCCCTAACTCACACCTAAATAATATCAAGGGAAATACTCGATATTTGAGAATGCCTAGGGTATAGAAAGTCGTTACATGATTTTTCTAGTTCTTTGTTCACTTAAAAACATTGTATTTATCTCACAGTAATTTGACATCTGAACTTCTGTACTTAGATTTGTTCTATTCTGTTTTACATAACTTAGTTACGTATACACACCTCTGAATCTTGAGACTTGATTTAACCGTTATGTACTATGATAGCTAGCTTTAATTAATGTATCTATAATACTAAAATTACGAGGTCCAATTTGTCAGCCGTCATCACGTAAAAACGACGAATAACAGAATTCAACATTATATATAACTAATATAGTACAAAGGTGTAGATTAAAAATTACACCACTCCGGGCCCTTTTGTTTTCCACGTAATTAATATTGCCAATAATTAAGAAGTTCCGGGTCGAGTCCGCTACCGATACCAATAGTATATTCACCTGTTACCTATTACCTTATCTGTACGTTCCGCATCTGACAGGCGCACCACCAAACGTTGTATTCAGGACTAATATGCTATATACACGGGTCATAACCACAGGGTTAATTTGACACTACTAAATTGTAAAATTGTTACCTATTGTAGTATTTTAATCAGTAAGACTTTCTAAGATAACAATACGAATACTAAAACTCTGGACTAAAAATAAGGCGTATAGGTACAGTTTTCAATTTGTTAGTGGGCATGACGTAAAACAGCAAATCAAAGAATTCAACTTTATTTATAACTTATATAGGACAATGCTGTTGATTAAAAAATACTCCATTCCAGGACCTTTTGTTTTCCAAATAATTAATATTACCAATAACTGATAAGTTCCAGTTCAACGGGTTCAAACAGAAAGACTTGAAAGCAGAGAAAAACTGTGTATCTTATAATCGACATGACTTTTATCAGATGACAATACTAATACTAAAATAAGGCTTGCGCATAGTTATATACTTTATTTCAGTCACGGGTGTGTTCTAGTCTATATTATATGTACGATGTAGTTTGTTTTACACGTTAAAAAATCTTAGTTTAGCAAACAACGAACATTCGACACATTTTTATATTGGGGTGTTGCTAAACGGCGGAAACGGAAAACGGAAACAGAAAGAATTAACCATGTTAACATCTTTTCTTTTTGGTTATTTTATCTATATAGGCATGTTTTATATAGTATTACACATGTTTACAAGAAAAAAGCCAGAGGTATGAATTTAAAAGAAAAAAATTAAAGCATAAAGTATTGGAATAATTACCAGGAGATGATGAGACTATGTTTTTAAAAAATTTAATAAACTCATGTGTACGTCGTTCTTGCGATTCAGGATAGTCAATTCGACTTTTCTTTTTGAAAAAAAAAGTTTGATCAATTTCAATAAGATAGCAACCCAACAACACAAAAAAAATCTATATAAGTATGACCGGACTATTTGGACAGTGCAATGAAATTAGTTTGTAAACCACATTTCAATTGTTTTAATGTATATTTAGGTTTTGCATTTATTTTATTAATCTATACTTTGTCGTAAATTCAGGCATAAGTGTTTTACACGGATGATGTGTCATAATCTTGGACAAAGGTCTTAAATGCATTTACTCTATTTATTTCATTATTTAATTCTCTGTGACAGTTTAGACTATAATTTACAAATACGTGTCGGACACTAATTACTCTTTTAATCTATTGTTATTTCTAATTTGTCTTCTGTTAATCTTCTTAATCCTTTAATTGCTTGTGCTTATATATATTGTTATTGTTTGTATGTTACTTTACATTTAGTTTGGAGTTTGTTGTTCGGTCTTGCCGGACTGCTGAAATAAAAATTTAAGGAGCGAAATCTTCCTTCTTGATTTTACATATAGTCGAATAGCCATTTCATCCGGCTATATCTGGTGTTAGGACATACGGGCAACGCATCTATCGGATACTTTGTTCTACCTGTGAAGCTGATCCCCCAGCAAACAGAAAAATGGATACGCAAAGAAACAGAAATTTCGGCTGAAACTGGAGATACCAGATGCCTGATCATGGAACTACCTGTCAGACAAGAAATTTTCAACATATGGACAACTGCCTATGTAAGTTTTGTGGAAAGACTGTAAACAATAAATTTCATTTCAGACAATGTATAGCAAAAACGTCATTTTGCTATAAGTGCAGAAGTTTTGGACATTACGGCAGAATGGTTAACTTTCATAGACAACCGGACGTGAAAGTTGTTAAAGTTAAATCTAAATTCAAGTTACGTCGGGACGCAGAAAGGATGAATAAATTCAAAGAACAGAAAGCAATGTCAATGTTTCCATGTGCGGAACTGAATACAATAGAACTGATGGACTTCCTTCCAACCTTAAACTATGATAGATAATTCATTGATAACGTTAGACTCAGGTACGACCGAGTGCATTCAGAGAGAGTAAAATTTGAAATCAAAAGTGTTCATTATGAAAAGAAGTTCAAAGAGCTGAAACAAGAACATAAGAGTGTGGTTCGCAATTTAGAAAAAAATCACAAACAAAACGCAGATGACCAAAAAAAAATTGAAAAATTACAGGACAGCATTACTGGTCTTAAAGAAGCTAATCTTCGGATTTACGATGAAAGATGTGAAGCTATCGGCAAGCAGTACCAATTACAGCGCGATAAAGAACATATGCGGAATCGAATCACAACACTAGAAGACGAACTGGACAGTATTCGGAAAAAAACAAGACAAGATAATCATTCAAATCAAAACTCTCGATACAGAGGACGTCACAACCATGCATAGAAGAAACTTTCGAAACAATTTCAGATGAATAGTAAGACCCGGGACGTGTCTTCAGGGGCCGCGGGAATATATGACCGGACTATTTGGACAGTGCAATGAAATTAGTTTGTACACCACATTTTAGTATTTCAATTGTTTTAATGTATATTTAGGTTTTGCATTTATTTTATTAATCTATACTTTGTCGTAAATTCAGGCATAAGTGTTTTACACGGATGATGTGTCATAATCTTGGACAAAGGTCTTAAATGCATTTTACTCTATTTATTACATTATTTAATTCTCTGTGACAGTTTAGACTATAATTTACAAATACGTGTCGGACACTAATTACTCTTTTAATCTATTGTTATTTCTAATTTGTCTTCTGTTAATCTTCTTAATCCTTTAATTGCTTGTGCTTATATATATTGTTATTGTTTGTATGTTACTTTACATTTAGTTTGGAGTTTGTTGTTCGATCTTGCCGGACTGCTGAAATAAAAGTTTAAGGAGCGAAATCTTCCTTCTTGATTTTACATATAGTCGAATAGCCATTTCACCATTTCACCCGGCTATATAGGCCTAAAAAAGATTGACATCGGCCTCGATTCTATAAATAGGTTGTAATGTAATAAACTTTTGGGAAAATCCTTAGCATCATTTTTTTCTTTTTTAATTGCCTTGAATCAAGATGAGTGTTGTGGTGTATCTTGTTGCGTTGTTCTGCATTGGTGATTTTCGTTGTATCTGTTCTTGTATAATGGAAATAAAACGTAAAAAAAACCTAATAGGATAATGGTGTATGGAAAAAAAATCCTAGATAGAAACCAGGGAACTAGAATAGAAACTTTAAAAAAGAAGATGTGGTATGATTGCCAATGAGACAACTATCCACAAAAGACCAAAATGACACAGACATTAACAACTATAGGTCACCGTACGGCCTTCAACAATGAGCAAAGCCCATACCGCATAGTCAGCTATAAAAGGCCCCTTTATAATTTATTTTTATGAGAAAAAAAATCTACAAAATCTCTCACTATACAAAGCCTTTCTCATCCTTTTACAATACTCAAGAATTTGTATAGTAAATCCTTGCAAAACTGAAGTATGCTGTTTGGTATTTACATAGGGAAAGCATTATACCTCCTAGCTCCTAGAATTTAAATTGAAAAATTACGAATCGATGTGCAAAAAGTGGCGAACAATTAGTGGTCTACATGGATATATACGATTTGCACAGTGCTCTCACCAAGTTAGTCGTAGTCATGTCCTAAGGTTTTCAAAATCCAATTGTCTATGAGATACATAATTTGCGGAAATGCATAAATGTCTCCTGTTGTCCATTCATCAGGTATCAAGCTGGGGTTGATGATTGTTGAAAAATTGGTGAATAATATTTTTTTTACATTCTATGGCCTATAATTTCTTCTGTACTTCATACTTTTTATGTATTGAATCCATATTCTAATTTTGTTCTCGCCCATACTTATGTTATTGTGTCTTTCCATTTTGGATGTAACCGGTTTATTTAGTGGTACATATTAATACCACAGTCCCACTAGGCCACGATCGCACTACGATCTGTGAAAAAAATGCAAATGTTGATGATCGTAGTACGATCGTGTAGATCGTTGTAAGGTCGTATCACGGTCGTGGTGAGGTCTTTAAGATCGTGATAAGCGTGGCCAACTTTGAACATGTTCAAAACAATCGTGGTGCGGTCGTGGCGAAATCAGGTCGTAGTAGAAGCGTAGTGAAAGCGCACTAAGGTCGTTGTAAGATCGCAAAGGTCGCTGTACCATCGTAGCGAAAGCGTGATTCTATTCGGAGAGACTGCACTACGATCTCACAGCGACGTTATTATGACCTCACTACGACCATCACGTTCTCACCGCGACCCAACTACGCTTCCACTACGACTATACCACGTTTACTCCACGCTGTTCAAGACCATATTTACAATTCTAACACGCTCTTGTCGTCCTCACCACGCTCTTGTTACGACCTGACTACGTTCATACTACGACAATCATTCTCAATGTCCTTTCACATAAAATATATTATATACCTCCAAGTTTTGTTTGTCTGTATGTAGTTCTTGTCCATTTTCTCTAACGACTCAACCATGCTTCTCGTTTATATAAATTAGACCGTTAGTTTTCCCGTTTGAATGGTTTTACACTATTTTTTGTTGAGACCCTTTATAGCTTGCTGTTCGGTGTGAGCCAAGGCTCCGTGTTGAAGGCCGTACCTTGGCCTATAATAGCTTATTTTTATAATTTTTACTTGGATGTAGATTTGTCTAATTGGCACTCATACCACATCTTCCTAAATCTATTTGACACATCTGTGTCATCTCTGCTATCGTTCACTAAAATGTCGTCATTTGAGCTTTATGGACCAACAAACGGTTGTAATTTAGGTTAAATTGGTTGGTCCGAAATCTCTGCTTGATCAGGATTCGTTACTATCAGAACTCCTTCTGCCTCTACATCAACCTCTACCACCACGCCCACGTGTTCTAAAAGATTTTGGTGGCATTGTTTCCGAGAAATCTATTTATTAATCAGAAATAGAAGGAATGGAATTGTGTTGATATGGAACACGATGTTGATGTTATTACTGATAACGTAGTAAGATCGCGGTATGAACGTAGTATAATCACGGTAAGAACGTACTATAATCGCAGTAAAAGCGTGGTAAGATCGTGTTGCAATCGGATAACTCGTGGTATGGTCGTAGTGAGAACGTGATGAGCGTAAACGATCTTGATAAGCGTAGTGAGGTCGCAGAATAAGCGCGATGAGAACGTGGTATAATCGTAGCGGGATCGTTGTAGAAGCGTGAGCCTTTCTCGTCTCTTGGCGTTCGTCGTCCGATTTCGTCTTTGTTAACTTTTACAAAATTTCTCAGTCTCTGAAACTACTGGGCCAAATGTTATTGAACATATGTCTTTAAGGGAGTCGCCTGGTAGTTTTGGTTAAACTTTGCAACAATTACCATTGGTGTATCTAATTTAATAACTGTGTTGGATCACACTTCCTGTTAGCCAAGTTAGCCAACATGGTTTAAATTAAAACATAGAGATAAAATGCAAGTGCTGTCTATAAAAAAACGCTATGAATTTAACGAAAACCTGATGTGAAAAACGTGTATAATCTGACATCGGACTCGGACTTAAATGAGTTTTAATGTGTGTATGCTGCATATTGTTTCTTTATTCTACATAAGCTAGAGGTATAGAGGGAGAATAAAATTGGGATCTCACAAAACATGTTTTACCCCGCCGCATTTTTGCGCCTGTCCCAAGTCAGGAACCTCTGGCCTTTGTTAGTCTTATATATTTTTAATTTAATCTCATTTATGTGTTTTGGAGTTTAGTGTGACGCCCATTTTCTCTGAACTAGCACACACTTTTATTAAGGGGCCAGCTGATACTACCCCCGGGTGCGGGATTATCTTGTTGAACACCCATTAGTGGCCTTCGGATGTTGTCTGCTCTTTGGTCGGGTTGTTGTCTCTTTGACATATTCCCTGTTTTCATTCTCAATCTTATTAGAATGTTGAGCTCTACCTAATGTTCATTGACGTAAAAACAATCAAGTGACTTCTTACATGAGTTATCGACCTTATATGACGAATTTTCTCACTTGCATGTTCGCCTGTTATATTGAAATATATGGTAAATATATCTAACTTTTAATAGCAAAAATTACCAGCAGGACAAGATCTATTGATTTTCATAATTCTTTATTTCCCCCCTTAAATGAGGGGGGATAGGACCTTTATCGGGACTCCGGGATCGGGTGTTTTAAAACTCGGGATTTCGGGATTGATCCTTTCCTGATCCGGGAATTCTTTTTTTTCGAATTTCGGGACCTCGGGATTTGATTTTTTTAAGCCCGGGATTTCGGGGTTTCGTGTTTTTAAGCCCGGGATTTCGGGATCAGGACCCCTTCTATCACCCCTCTTAAATTCCGTCTATATAAAAGTTTCTTTCCGTTTCCGTTTCCGTTCCGTTTTCCGTTTCCGCCGTTTAGCAACACCCTTTCATTTTGTTGGTTGAATTTGTTTTTTGTTTGTTTTTGCCTTTTGTTTATTTATTGTTTTATTTATTTCCTATTTGGAAACGAACAGAAATCTCGAGTTGATATAAATGTATACTGTCCGGTAATATAAAATCTTCAAAAACTGAATAACTGATTTATAACATAAGCCTCGAGCAAGCACGCTACTCACGTTTATTTGTTGGAATCCAAAATAAAATTCAAACAAAACTAATAAGTGTTTCCTTTCTAAAAGTATAAGTATAAAATTGTGAATGGAAATGGGGAATGTGTCAAAGAGACAACAACCTGACCATAGAAAAGACAACAGCAGGAGGTATTTTTCTGTTAATAGCGATACATGTATACATCACGTATAAAATATAAGTAGAACGTTGTAGTATAATATCATTTTGTGATTTTCAGACATATCTCTAAATGGTTCTGTTACGTGTTTATCCCCATTGTTAACTTTAGTGGTCGATAGAATTGGTCGCTAGCTTGATTGGTCGCTAGAATTGGTCGCTAGCTTGTGTCTGGTATGAAATGACATTAATTATTAACACTTCTTTTATAGATTTTAGTTAACAAATCTCGTTTCGAATATAAATCGTATTGCTTACATGAAATCTTACCTCATATCTTAACAAAGCTGGTTTTAACGTTTGACTCTAATTAAAATAACTACGCATATATTGAAAGTAAATATTAGCAGCTTGTAATTGTGTGCAAGGAAGTATTCAAATGATAATTAGAGTAGCTTTCGTTATTATAAATTATGCATCATATGTAACATATCTCTATAGCAACTTTAAGATGCTCATGCTTATTCAACAGGTCAATTATTAATAAGCTATTGCACATGTATATGCAAGGTGGCCATGGAAAGAACAGATGTATTCCGAATAATATCCGGTGTTCCGAAAGACTACGGACATCGTCCAATATATACTCTGAGGGTTTACGCAATAAATAAATCGAAATCATTTTTTTTGTCAACTATTATCCATTTTTGCTTTGATATGACAACTGTTATACCAACCGGAGAAATTAAAAGACGTGAAACAACAAATGTTGCCATATAAATGAGACTGCCGTCCTTGTATGCCTCGATATATGAGTTATTACCAAGCAATGAAGATTTATTTTTCTATTCTAATGCCCACTTCTCTAAGTTTTGCTGGAACTGAAGGATACAATGTAACCCATGATGTGGACTACGACAACGTTTTTAATGTTAAAAAAAAATCAAATGCAAACTAAATAAATTTCTTCGATAAGAGCAGCTAGATAGACCGCAGATGTCCCTGAAAAATTAGGGTCAAAATGGACACAATATTCACGCTTGCATATAGGTCTGGATTTGGATTGTTATTAAATTTTTGACACATAATAGGTTTCTGACACAGAATAACTGTAGTCAAAGAACTTGAAATTGGTTATATGATTTTAATTTATTGCTTTTGTGCAAAGCACCATGATGTTGCGAAATGACCCCCCCCCCCTTATAAAAAATTTCCCCGTTTTTTTTACGTTGCTTTTGTGCAATACACTATGCTGTTAAATAGTAATCCCAAAAAAAAATATTTGAAGAATTATAATTTTTTTTAATTAATTAAATCTGAAATGAGAAAATTTGTCCCCCTTCCAATTTTTTTCGCCTCTCCCCTTTCCTTCATTCCAAAAAAAAATCTTTCCCTCAAGATATGGTCAATGGAGTTTGCAAACATAATTACCCATTTACACATAATTATCATCAAAATTTTAAAATATAAAAATACATAGTCATGGCTAAAATTAATATAAATTAATTGTAACTTCTTAAATTAATTGACAGCTAATCACCTCAAGACAATTATCATTTCTTTTAAAAACACCATTTACCAGCAGTGTAAGGGAGGTAATCAAACATTGTTTTTAAATTGGTTTAGATAACGACCCTTACACTGCTTTCAAATTGTCTCAATTGTCCTTAAACCAGAAAAAACCTTGGTTTTCCCTTTTCAAGTTTTTGTCCCTAATTCCAAAATAAGTGGAGCCAGAACCCCCAAAGTCAATCCTGGCCATCCATTTGTAGTATGAAAACTTGTGGTATATTTTCAGAGATATTCATACACTTTACATATTAACACAAGTTATTGTCTGAAAACTACACAAATGCTTATTTGGGCCCCTTTTTTGTCCCTTATTCCTAAACAGTATGAACCATAACCCCCCAATACAATCCTAAGCTTCCTTTAGTGGTTATAAACCTTTTGTTAAATTTTATTGATTTCTATTTTCACTTATAATAAAGTTATTATCCGGATACATTCCGTCTTTAAACGACGCTGACGACGACGACGACGTGATAGCTATATAGGAGCACAAAAAGTTTGAGGCAATAAGAGAATAAGACTGACACGTTTTGTCGTTTTTTTAACGTGTAAGTTCTCAAAATATATGTTCTTAGGGAGAAAAACCACATATCCTCGTCATGAACATGCATTAAATATTTGCCACTGGACGTTAAGCAAACAACAATCAAGCAACTTCATTAATTGTTCCATGTACTTTTAATGTAGCACGAACGGACAAAATCTTGTAAACTGCTAAAATGTAGAATTTCCATTTAAATTTTTATGATTTTTTTTCTTCAATTTACTACATAACTTACTGCTTATACAAAAGTTTGTTTTAAATATTTATTTACTTTGGTTCTCATCTACTGTTTTAATACGATTTATAACATATGGGTTTTTTTTCAGACAACTTAGAAGGATGAAACTAAGAAAGGTAAACGTTTTTTCGGGTCTTTACGAACCTAGTTCATGATTATTGACATATTAAAAGCATCAAATATATGTATTAACAAGAAGTTGTGCAGAATATTCATATGTCAGTTGTTAATGAGGCCTGTGAAGTGTTTCATTGCCTCATTTATTAAATAAGAAATCGTTATTTTGAAATGAAATAGAGAATGGAAATGGGGAATGTGTCAAAGAGACTATAACTCGACCAAAGATCAAAAACATCTGAAAGCCACCAGCGGGAAAATCCCTTTCCAGGATGCGTGCTTCAGCTGGCCCCTAAACAAACACGGTTAAACAAACATGTGTACTAGTTCAGTGATAATGAACGTCATACTAAACTCTGAAGTATATAAATGAACTAAAAAGACTAACAAAGGCCAGATGGTCCTGACTTGGGACAGGTTCAAAATGCAGTGCGGTTAAACATGTTTTTGAGATCTCAACCCACCCCTATACCTCTAGCCAACATAAAAAAAAAAAAAATCACACAAATGCTGGACTCAAAAATATAATTTCACACCCTAATTTGTAAAACTATGATTTGGTTTAATTTTAATGCTAAAAAGATTATAATACATACATAATTAAATGATGTACTGTCATTAAATTGGCCTGTTTCCGTTGCAGGTTAGCTGTTAGTTGTTTATATCAGACAGAGTACTATGCAACTATTATTTAAATTGAACATGTTAGACTCCTCCAATGGCTAATTTTAGTGTAAATAATGTACAAGCATTTTAGATAGTCTCTCATAACTCTTTTTAGAGTGGCTCCTGTATGTTTTATGAGGTTGTTTTAATAAACTATTTGTATGCTTTATATAATGAAGATGTGAGACTTAAATAAAATATTGTCTTTTCTTTGTCTTGTCATGTTCATTTCAGGGTCATTAGATTTGGGCGCATTACGTTTGCGCGCATTTGGGGATTAAAATGTTTTACGTTTGCGCTCAGCTTTTGATTACATTTGCGCGCATTCATTTTACAGGTAAATTCAGTTAAAAATTTAAATTAAATTACAATTGACTATATATTTTTTTCATTTTCATAATAAACATGACTATCAATTGTTAATTTTGAAAATAAGACATACATGTAACTTCATTGCGAATGTTTCAGAATAAAAAGTGTTTCAATGAATAGTGATCGTTTTTAAAATTAGTAAATAATTTAAGTTATTTTTTAAAAGTTACACCAAGGCACAAACATGGAGTTTCGGCACGTAACAACATGTGAAGTAATGAATTTATCAATTATACCTTTACCTTTTTTATGATTAGCTATGTTTAAGCATTTTAACAATTTTATCTGTATAGATTTCTAGGATTTAGTGCTTGTGCAAAATAAAACGGAATTATCTTGCTCGAAATACCACTTCCACCTCATCGTTGGCGAGCAGGGTAAATAATTGAACAAATTATAAATAAATAAGTATTATTACCTGTATTTTACCTGGGTTTACCTGTCAAAAAATGCGCGCAATTGTAATCAAAAGCTGCGCGCAAACGTAATGAGTTTTGCGCGCAAATGTAGTGGTAATGCGCGCAAACGTAATGCACCGTTAGATTTCTGCATTTCATTTTGTGTACTTTTCTCATGTTTTTGACGGTTTTTAAGTCATTAAAAGTTCAATGATTAAGTTGAAAGTGACATCTGATCATCCTTTTTTGTTCGGAGGTCTTTTAAAATCAATATTCACTTGTCATTGATTTTTTACTACTATATAAATTTAGATAAAAACTATATAATAGATATTAGCGTATAAACATCATCACAACACATGTCGTCGTATACATATACGGTTGTTTTGTTATCTTGTTTCAATCAGAATAAGATAAAAATTTGATGAAACGGTGTTTTAAATGTAGTTTTTTTTCTATTACTCTACATCAAACTTAGCACTTTAACATAATGACTCAAGGAATGTCAAATGCGGATTTCATTCTAAAAGAAAGCTATTAAAGAAAGATGGTGCGTAAATCTTGCATTTTAATAAATGATAAAACATAACTTTCTAAAAAGCCGTTTTAATGAGATTTTATGCAAATTTGAATCTTACAAGCAATGAAATAACCCATGCAGGTTAAAAAGTTTCATTTCCTAAACTGTCAATCCTTTTCATAATGTTTACGCGCCAACACATTCATGGTGTATATAACTAAGAATTATATATTATCAGAAGCATAGAGAGTACCTGTGCGACAACTTCTACAATTTCCCATTACTGTACAATGGATGAGATTCACTTGTTGTCGAGTATCGAGTTGCGAGTTAAGAAAATCGAGTTGCAAGTTAAGAAAGTCGAGTTGCGAGTTACGAAAGTCGAGTTGCGAGTTACAAAAGTCGAGTTTCGAGTTACGAAAGTCGAGTTGCGAGTTACGAAAGTCGAGTTGCGAGTTACGAAAGTCGAGTTGCGAGTTACGAAAGTCGAGTTTCGAGTTACAAAAGTTGAGTTGCGAGTTAAGAAAATCGAGTTGCGAGTTACGAAAGTCGAGTTGCGAGTTACGAAAGTCGAGTTTCGAGTTACGAAAGTCGAGTTGCGAGTTACGAAAGTCGAGTTGCGAGTTACAAAAGTCGAGTTGCGAGTTAAGAAAGTCGAGTTGCGAGTTACGAAAGTCGAGTTGCGAGTTACAAAATTCGAGTTGCGAGTTACAAAAGTCGAGTTGCGAGTTACAAAAGTCGAGTTGCGAGTTACGAAAGTCGAGTTGCGAGTTACAAAAGTTGAGTTGCGAGTTAAGAAAATTGAGTTGCGAGTTAAGAAAGTCGAGTTGCGAGTTACAAAAGTCGAATTGCGTAAAAATGTGGAAACTAAAATATTTTAATTTTTTGGTGTAACTGATAACATTTCGGAATGATGATTTCTTATAGAATTGTATATAGAGTTGTTGATTATTTTTGTGGTTTGGACTCTATCTGAGTCTCTTGTAAAAATAAAATGGACTAGATAATCACTACGTTTAGTATTTTCTGAAGAAGCAGATAGCCTTTTGAAATACAACAGATTGCTTGCATTTTAATTATTTTTAAATTTCATACATAGCACCGTCGTATTAAACGTAAAGGGACATAGCAACTAAACTATATTTCATATATGTAAAACACCCCTTCTGCAGATTTCGTTTAAAGTGGGCTTTTTGGGGCAGCTGCGGAGCCGGGCAATATTCGTTAGGGACCGCAAAATTTATTGTTTGTCAGTGACACTCAAAATTGAGGATGTTAAAATTATATATGTCTTATGCATTGGCTAGAAATGAAGGGGATATGATGGGCGTGAATAAAACCAGTTTAAACACGCCACTTTTTTGTGTCTGACCAATTTCAGGAACCTTTAGCCTTTGTTGCTCTTGTATACATTTTAATTTTGGTTCATCTTTATATTTAGCAGCATAGAATGGCGTCTATATTCTTTATCTATCTATATTGTGTTTCGGGCCTGCTCAGGGCTCCCTCTAGGTTTGTGATTTTTCGCTGTGTTAATTTGTAGACCTAATGACCTTTGGTTGAATTGTATATTTTGATTTGGTTGCTGTCTTTTTGACTCATTCCCCATTTTTATTCTTTATTTTATAAATGTAGCTGTCAAAGATACTATTGTAAAAACTATATTTGCGCCATTTACAGGTAAGATTTAATTGGAAAGTATAAAATGATTATTGCTACATCGTGATTTCATACGTATTTTTTTAAAGTCAGTGGCAGATCCAGAAATTTTCATAAGTGGGGGCCCACTGACTGACCTAAGAGGGGGCCGCTCCAGTCACGCTTCAGTGATTCCCTATATAAGCAAACACTTTTTTTCCCAAAAAGGGGGCCCCTGGCCCCGCCCCCTCCTAAATCCGCCTCTGAAAGTATTGGGTAACTTATTAAACTGAGTCACTTAGGTTTAAACTTGAGTTATATAGACGTGTTCACATGTTTGATATTGTCAATTATGAGTTATTTTAAACTTAATTTAATTAAACATCAACCCAACAATGTTAGATCTGTAAATTTGCTTTCGCAAATTTTTGGTTCTTCCCTCGCCGGGATTCGAACCCATGCTACTGTGATATCGTGACACCAAATCGCCTGCACTATATATATATATGTTATAGAGTAAAATTACTTGGATTGTAAGATGATGAAGTTCGCAATTTGAATATTGCTTATAGTGATTTTTTGTATAGCTCTCCCTTTCCATTCTTAAAAAGTCAATATACATTTTAAACCTAGATACTTATAATTGTAAACACATTCTATTATATCTTTTTCGCAATACAAATATTCTTTTAATATTTTTCCAGGTTTGTTAAACATATTAACTTTGGTTTTAGATAGAGTGACCTCTAAACACTCGTGTTTGAAAGACTTGCCTTGGAACTAGACAAAAATAACAAGATCCTCTGCATACATGAGGCACTCAATTTTGCGGTCATTTATATCAACAGCATCTAGGGTTTCATTTAATGCATCCGGTTAAATTCTTTTATAAAAATCTTAAAAAGGTTGGGATTCAAAATATCCCCTTCGTTTACTTCAATTTGGGAATACAAATTAGAAGTAAGCACATTATCTATTTTCGCACATAATTCACTTTTATTATACATATCTGTCACGATTGCATGGAAATTACTACCTATGTTTGGCGGCAAAAACACACGTTTTTCAAAACGATGGATGTAATAATGAAAACGGAAAATATCAATCTTCAATCGGATTTAAAAAGTCTATATATATATGTATATATCGATGTAGTTTTAAAAAGATTAATCTTATTTGAATCGATCTTTTTTCAAGGTTTAAATGTTTAGATCGATCGCTTTTGTCAGGTGAATCTTAATATATATTCAGATATGAAAATAAATCTGCGCATGTTCGGCGTGTTTAAAAATGATGGATGGAATACGAAAAGTAAACATAGATTCGGCTATTTTTTTCTATCTTCTAAATCAATAAGTTCTATTTGTTTGCTGCAAATCCTCATCTTCAAACGCATTGGCCGTTCGTTATTTAGCGATAGATATATAGTTTACACACATATCTTTGTTTAATGACTTGTGATGTACGATCCAAAATAATGATTAAAAAGTCCATACGAAATTCCAATGAGCAAACTATTTTCTCAATGATTTTGCAATGTGTTATAGTTTGCGCGAGATGCAGAATTTCCTTTACTATTCTATTTTTAGGATTATTTGTTTACGAAAGGTAATTTATGGTCAGATCGGTTCTTTTTTTGTTGTAGTGTAAACGCATTGAATTAAATAAGATCGATCTCGTCCATTAAGGATACATTATTTTTTTTAAATGCTTCCAGAACTTAACTTATATTAGACTCTAATAAATAAGTATCACATAAACTGTTTCAAATCCCACAATCACGGGAATAACTAAGTTCAGATGCATGCATGTTTTGTTTATCAAATGTGAATCAAACCTGAAAATTCGGTGTAAACAATATTTTTTTAACTCGCAACTCGACTTTCTTAACTCGCAACTCGACTTTTGTAACTCGCATCTCGACTTTTGTAACTCGCAACTCGACTTTTGAAACTCGCAACTCGACTTTCTTAACTCGCAACTCGACTTTTGTAACTCGCAACTCGACTTTCCTAACTCGCAACTCGACTTTCCTAACTCGCAACTCGACTTTTGTAACTCGCAACTCGACTTTTGTAACTCGCAACTCGACTTTTGTAACTCGCAACTCGACTTTCGTAACTCGCAACTCGACTTTCGTAACTCGCAACTCAACTTTCCTAACTCGCAACTCGACTTTCGTAACTCGCAACTCGACTTTTGTAACTCGCAACTCGACCTTTGTGACTCGCAACTCGACTTTTGTAACTCGCAACTCGACTTTCGTAACTCGCAACTCGACTTTTGTAACTCGCAACTCGACTTTCGTAACTCGCAACTCGACTTTCGTAACTCGCAACTCGACTTTCGTAACTCGCAACTCGACTTTTGTAACTCGAAACTCGACTTGCTTAACTCGCAACTCGACTTTCTTAACTCGCAACTTGCAACTCGACGATAAGAAACCCTCACAATGGATAAGACGAAAAATATCTCTGATGTAGCTGCAAAATTGCTGCCATCAATCACGATTTACAGTGAGAAATATCCGTACAGTGTTAATCTCCCCCAGTAAAAATGCATTTAAGGCAACAAATCAACAATTAAACTAGGCAGCCCTTAAACTACTCTACTGTTATAATAAATAATGAATTTTAATCCGATCAATAATTTTAAAACTTACATTGGACAAATATTTCAATTGTAGTGTTCAGTTCACCCAGGAAATTCCCAGCTTTACATGTGTAGTTCCCAGTGTGGTTCCTGAAAACATTTGGAATGTACAATACACTGTTTTGTACTACCCCATTGGGCGTTGACCATGCATATTTGCATTCCGGAACACAAGAAGCTTCACAATTTATTTGTTCTATCCTTCCTGTCTCGTTGACATAAAATGCTCTTCTATTAGGACTAATGCTTGATGGTTTCTCTACAAAAAAAGAGTTAAATTAAAAGGCAAATTAGGAAGCTATAACATGAACAAATGTTTCGAAGTTTCACTCTAGTGAAAATAAACAAACTCCTTCTGCATATTTTGATACGTAAATTTAATATGATGAAATCATTCATACAAGATATGATAAAAAGAAGATGTGGTGTTTTTGCCACAAGAGACCAACATGACATAGAAATTTACAACTGTAGGTCACAGTACAACCTTCAACAATAAATAAAACCCATTACGAATAATCAGCTTTAAAAGGCAACAAAATGACAAATGTAAAGAATAATGTATATGAGAAAACAAAGGGTCTGATTTATGTAATGTAAGAAAAAACAAATAGGATAAACAGTGTACATAGAACAAATCAAAACCCTGAATTACAGACATGAGACAGAAACCTACAGAATGTTGCAGGGTTCAACTTCTTTATTGGAGCCAAACCCTCCCCTGACATTCGATCTTAGTGTAACAGTAAAATATAAGAACACCCTATACAAACTATCCTATTAAGTTATAAAGGGAAATTATAAACTGACGAACGGTATAACTGATACTGCCCAATTTGGTACTTGATCGGAGTTTTGATGTCATAAGTATTATGTATCAGTTTCATAACATTGGTTGTGGCAAATTTTAGTAAGAGAACAGAAAAAATAATTAACCATTTTTTTTTCCATTTGTAAAGGAGCATGATAACTCTAGAACAGTTAAAGTGACACCACCAACATCTCAAATTCGATCTGTATTTTGAGTTAATGAGCATTATGTATGGAAGGCATAGCTGTCTTATGTGTCTTTTTTATTGCTTTTCTATTATACGATGGTGGTTTTCTATTATGATAAGGTGTTTTTCTATTATACGATGGTGCTTTTCTATTATACGATGGTGGTTTTCTATTGTAATAAGGTGGTTTTCTATTATACGATGGTGGTTTTCTATTATAGCAAGGTGCTTTTCTATTATAATAACTTACAGGTGTTTTTCTATTATACGATGGTGGTTTGGTGCTTTTCCATTATACGAAGGTGCTTTTCTATTATACGATTGTGGTTTTCTATTATAATAAGGTGATTTTCTATTATAATAAAGTGCTTTTCTATTATACGAAGGTGCTTTTCTGTTATACTAAGGTGCATTTCTATTATACGATAGTGGTTTTTTATTATACGATAGTGGTTTTCTATTATATACGATGGTGGTTTTCTATTATAACAGATGCTTTTCTATTATTTTGATGTGGTTCCCATGATTAACCGGAAGTGTGGAGTTTATATGAAAAAAGGGACGGCTAGTTAAATATGAAAAAAAATCAAGAAAATCTGAAATTATTCCTATAAAGAATCATGTATTAGTTTGTGATTAGGTCAATTATTCGGGAACATGGGGAACCAATAGTGGTATGTCAATGATAATTGGTAAGCAGTTATATAAGCATTGACATACCCTATTGTCATTGTCTATTGACTGATTTTTTTGTTAAGTTTTTATGGAGCCTGTGACGTTTGTCACAGAAAGCTCGACATATGGATAGTGATTCGGCTGCCATGTCCTCAGTCATGGTCTATTAACCTTGAATGTTTTGCTCAGTTTCAATGTATTTGTTTGTGATTAGGTCAGTTTATGGGGAACCACTAGTGGTAAGTTAATGACAATTGGTATGCAGGGGCCAGTTTCACGAAGCTGTCTCAGGACTAAGACATGTCTTAGGATGGTCTTACGACATGTCTTAGTCTTAAATGGGTTTCACAAATGTGTCCTAAATTAGGACATCTCTTAAAGTTGGTCATAACGTTAGGACTACACAAGAGGTGTCTTATGATGGTCATAAGTTAAGACATCGTTACGATGTCCTAACATGAGTTGTAAACAAATATGGCAGCTGTAGTTTTCATGCACCTCAGAAGACAAAATCAAAACATACGCAGAAATCGGATTTTCCGAGACCCTGACAATCCTTTGGATTACCTAGATGACATAGATATAGTTAGAACATACAGACTATCACGCCCTATGATAATTGATATGTGCAGAATGGTTGAATTTGATCTTCAAAGGCCAACGAGGAGATCTCGCGCTTTCCCTGTCTCTTTACAAGTCATGGTTGCTTTGAGATTTTTTGCAACTGGTAGCTTTCAGCTGGTCAATAAAATTGAGAAAGGAAATGGTGAATATGTCAAAGCGACAACCACCCGACCATAGAGCAAACAACAGCCGAAGGCAACCAATGGGTCTCCAATGTAGCGAGAATTCCCGCACCCGTAGGTGTCCTTCAGCTGGCCCCTAAAATATGCATAATAGTACAGTGATAATGGACGTCATACTTAACTCCGAATTATACACAAGAAACTAAAATTTAAAATCATACAAGACTAACAAAGGCCAGAGGCTCCTGACTTGGGACAGGCGCAAAATTGCGGCGGGGTTAAACATGTTTATGAGATCTCAACCCTCCCCCTATACCTCTAGCCAATGTAGAAAAGTAAAAGAATAACAATACGCACATTAAAATTCAGTTCAAGAGAAGTCCGAGTCTGGTGTCAAAAAATGTAACAAAAGAAAATAAATAAAATGACAATAATACATAAATAACAACAGACTACTAGCAGTTAACTGACATGCCAGCTCCAGACCTCAATTAAACTGATTGAAAGATTATGTCTTCATCATATGAATATCAGGTACAATCCCTCCCGTTAGGGGTTTAGTATCATACTATCATAAAATATATGAGAAGAACATAACCCGTGTCATGCCAACAACTGTTTTTTTAAGAAAAAATGTGTTTAGTTCCGATGCAAAGACCCTATCAGTGAATCAATGTTAAAGCCAAAATATGCAATCTTTAATGACCTAATGCCGACGTACACAACATTTCAATCTCTTGTGTTTCAAGAATTACCCGTGATGTGACAATGTGTCTGAAAAGTGTATGCAATAATTATTTGTGTATATTGGTGTATCATCTTTATACATTAAACTTTTTATATTGATTTTGCAAATTATCTAATTATTGGATATTAAACAATACCGTTTAGTAATTTATCGGAAAGGCATACTATATCTACATGAATTTTCGCCTACATAAATGTGTATATTGTTAAAATAAAAACTTGCGACATTTTTAAGATATCTTTGCTAAGATCATCCTAAGACAGCTTCGAGACGAGGTCTGAGATATGTCCTAGGATAGTCATAAGAGGATCATAAGATAGCTTCGTGAAACCGGCCCCAGTTGTATAAGCATTGGCATATGTCATTTCCATGGAGAATATTTGGCCCCTCAGTCATGGTCTATTGGCTTAAGCTTTTTCTTAGTTTTCATGCATTAGTTTGTGATTATGTTGGTTTATCGGGAACCACTAGTGATTTTCGGGGGGGGGGGGGGGGGGATGGAAAACAAAGTTTTTTGGAGAAAAAATAATTTGTTTTAGACCCTGAGAAAAAAAAATTGTTTGTTTCACCCTCAGCTGCCACTATGTGGTTGCAGCCTTCTGATTTATTGACTTTGAATTTTTGCTTAGTTTACATGTATTAGTTTGTATTTAAGTTTGTTTAAAGGGAAATATGATAAGTCAATGGTATTTGGTATTAGCATTGGCACATCTCATTTCCATGGAGATTGTTTAGCCATGTACCTTCAGTCATGGTTCATTGACTTTGATTATTTGCAAAACTTGCATGTTAAAGTGTTGCTATTTTAATTTCAACATATGCATTATAAAAAATTACCAAAAAGGGAGACATATCTCTATGATAACAGTTTATTTATTTTAGTAAACCTGACTGGAGGAATTTCAGTAGAAAAAGATCTCTTTAATTTGAATTTTCTGTGTTTGAAATATTCATACCATGACTCCAAGTTTTAAAAAGGTATCGATACCTTTTAATATTACTGATAGACTAACTTTAGATAAACACCTCTGCGTTATAGATGAGCATCACCACACAAGTTGTTTTAAGTGGGAGAACGGTAGAAGATGCCGTGAAATGAAATTAGCTCAAGTTCAAGATACATTTGTAGGTGATACTCCAATATAGCCAAATTTAATCACTCGAAAGCATTTTCGCAAATATTAGCATTGATTTCATTACATTAAAAATGCATTTAACCCAAGTCTAATAGTAAAACTAAGTACATTCAGCTACATACTAGTAATTCGGACAGTTTCGAAAAGCTTGCCGACACATTTCTGTTTTTAAATCAATGGACTTGTGTAATCCTGCAATACTTGTGACACAGTAACCAGACCTGTCTGAACCGAACCGATTGCAGTTAGTTGAAGTAGAGACATATAAAACAAGAGATTGGAAACTCTAAATTTTATACAATAAAAAATTGAAGAGGTTTCGGTCTGGAACATTTTATGACAAGCTGAAGTTTTCATATTATCATGACAATATTTTAAAACTTACTAAAAAACAAAGTATTGAGGGGCATGGGTTGATTTTTGATACTTCTTTTACAATTTCTGTTATCGTTATATTTAGATATCTTGTTAAGTTTTTGAAAAAATAAGGAATATTTCTGAAAACGTAACTCCTTTCTTTCTTTATGTATGACTCTTATATTATCGAAGCATGTGGCTGTGATATTTCTCGAGATTTCACAAAGTTGCTTATCTCTAGTATTATATGTCTCTGGTTGAAGTACTTTTTAATTTGGTAAATTGTAAGACCAATGACTTAATATACAGGACACAATTAATGATTTTCAGTTCAAACACGAACATTTAAATATTTGTTCATTATCGGCCAAATTCTTTAAATGCATGTAGAAGTAACAGTAAAATAAGTTTTCATTTAAAGCATTAGGCCACACCAATTTAATTCCTTGTTCGACGGACCCACCCGCACCTATATTTTTCAAAACAGATTTTTTTTTTTATTTTTATTATATTTCCGCTTCCCGCATCCGGAAATGTAATCATGTCCATTTCCCGCACCGTTTTTTGTAAATATTATAAAAAGATCTCAACATTTGTTTTTAAAATCACAGTATAACCTTTATATAACGATTTAAAACTTATAAGCACCCCACAACACTGTAAATATCTGTGAGAATATTTGTTTCAGCATGAAACTAATGTATTCCAAATGGGAGTGCTCCGATATAAATATATAACAGCGGAAATACCTGTACAGAACAAAACATTGGTTTCTTTCCCCCTGACTTATATTCCCTATCAAAAAATGTTCGTTGTTAAAATAAAGTACAAAGAACTTCTGAAGGATTTGCCTTCAACTGCAATTATAATGTATGCTGAAGGTCATACCCGCTGCAGGTTTGTGCACCTGTCCTGATTGATTCAGGGACCTGTCGTTCAGCAGTAATATCGTTTGTTGATGTGGTTAATTGGTATTTTCCCGTTTGGAAATATAAATTAGATCGTTGGTTTTCCTGTTCGAATTGTGTACAATACTAAGTTGTGGTCCCTTATAGCTTGCTGTTTGGTCTGGATCAAAGCTCTGTGTAAAAGGCCATACTTTGACATATGTTTGTTATTATCAGGTTATCCCTAGACAAGGGCCTTGAAGGGGTCATTTTACCATGTTTACTGTTGTAGAAAAGAAAATAGAATTACTAAGGATTTGTATAGTGCTACTATACAAAACCTTTGAAAACTTAGAATTTTTTACTCAAAAAGAGAAGAAATACATCATATTTTAAACAACTTTTCTAAAAGAGGGGTCCACTTATTTTGAATACTATTAAACTGTTAAAGTAAATGTGTTTACATGGTTAAAGTCCAGGAATATAACAAAATTCTTGGACTTGTTTTGACCATTTAATACCATATAGATATTATAGTTCTTTGGGAAAACAGCCCTTTTGTACTAAGTGTTTTTACAAAAAAAAATGTATTATAACTCATATTGACCCCTCATAAAAGGGATATTCATAACATTAAGGGGTTGTTCTGAACCTGATTATGACTTGGATGGAGAATTGTCTCATTGTCAGTCACACATACATAGACCAGATTTAATTATTCAATTATTTCTTGTTGAACAGGGAAAAAATACTTCATAAATTAAAGAAATGTCAAGGTACAAGTGATAAATCAAGTTTTAATATAGTCAAAACCTTCTATTTTATGTTTACAAAAAAAAATTATAATCGCTCGCCTTTACTTTTTAAGCTTCGCCTCAAAAATTTGCAAATTAAATATTTTTTTATTAAAATTTTCAAATCGCTCGCTCGCCCTAATTTTTGGAGTCCAAAAATCCGTAGAACAAGAAATTAAATTGGTGTGGCCTTACTGACGAATTTCATTTAGCTGAACCATGTAGCTAACCTTTATATATATAAAAAATACAGATAAAACAGGGAATGGCAATAATTCGATATAAAACATCAAACAGCACCAACACCACCAATGAAGCCATCAAAATATAGACATACAGCGACAACACTAAAAGGAAAATTTACAGAAGGTACATTGTAGAGAGAAGTCCCAATTTGGTACAGGCACTTTATCAAAGCTTGGTAGAGTGGTTGGGTTGAACAATGTTTATAGGTACACTAACATTGACCCTCAATCTACTCGATTTCATATCAAGATTCGAAAGACGCGCAGCAAAAAGACTTGCACAATAAAATTGCCAACTCAGAGTCCATATAAGTTAGAAAAATTGGTCATAATAAATACTAAAATAGTTAGAGGATATACAGATCTGTACATTGTACATGCACTACCTCTTCACAAAATGATGAGTTACATATAACCAATATACCACTTTAAAGCTTGAAGTTGTTGAAAAGTCGTGGGATTTTATAAGATTGAGTATATAAAGAAGTTATGCAGTTATCCATTTACGTTCAAGATATGAAGGCAATTCAGTAAATTACAAATAAGTTTTAATAACCAGTTTAGTAATTTCTTTCATTGACTTCCAAACATTCAAAATATAATCACTTATTATGTGTGAAAGGGGTCCAAATATTGGTCTCTCGCCCTCTTTTACATCATGTATATCCACATAGCCTTCAATTCCATAATCTTGCAAATTTTCTTCTCCTTCGGTAATTCCTCCGGCATTTTGAAGTTGACCTGAAGTCCACAAGCTCAATGAAGATGATTTAATAATGCGTAGTTTATGACCAGCCCATGCCTCTGACCAAAATTGCAGCTTCCTGTTTATTTCGTCCATGAAAACAAAGTGGAGAGCAGCTAAGTTTGTCAGTTTTAATGGGTCTAGATAACCTTCATCTTCCATGAAATAAAATAAATTGTAGCTAAGCACACCTTCATACACATCTCTCCATGTAGTCTCTCAATCCGTTGATTATGAGTGCTGTTTACCGTTACCATACTGTTTGGGCCTTTTTGAATCAACACGTAGTTTGCCACAGAAACATTTTCCAATCCTTTGTCAGACCTAACTTTATTGGGAATCCCATACTTTGCAACACCGAAAAAGAAACAATCCAAAACTTTTCTTGATGTGTTGTTGTCGGTACATTATCAAAATGTTATCAATCGTCTAAACCCGCCAATGTTACCTACAATAACAAATCTCCACCGGACAAGTTTATGGTTTTTATCTATGAGCAAAAGGTGATTTGGACGCATTACACTGTAAACACGCCTAGAAAACCTACCAGTACGTCTCGCCTGTACACCGGCGGTATATAATCGATGCATACACTCCCTCAGTCTCCATCTCTGTACTTTTATGTCTTTTAATAGAAGCATCTGTTGCAATAGGGCTTCGCCACACAATGGAAACTCTTTCATTATTTGTCCAAGTGTCAAGTCTAAATCACTGTCATCAATTTGTGTAAAATTCATTTTGCTCGAACTGTGACGTTCTTCGGTAAGTGGTGCTTTCAGACACGGACAACACTTTAGAAATGTCGGATATTTTAAATCCATTTTCCAGAACCTTTTTTAGAACAGACTTTGGAATATCAAATTTCGGAGGGCCGCATTCAGAGTTTATTCTATTAGGGACAGGCGTTCCATATTTTACTCAATAACATTTAGTTTTTAACTTCATCATATCTGCCCTACTAGATACACCTCATATTTCCATTCCTTGTGTCGAAAGCCTACACACAATGTCTGGAGTGATTTTCTCTCTCAAAGTTTAGAAATGCTTGCTGCAAGTTTAATTTCTGTAAAAGATTTAACATTTTAGTATTCACAGCCATGGCCGCCGTGTTGGTTCTGTGGGATTCAAATACACGCCACGCTTCCGGTTAATCATGGGAACCACATCCACAATTAAAAAAGAACCTCATTATAATAAAAAAAGCACCATCGTATAATAGAAAAGCAGCTTTGTATAATAGAAAAGCACCTTCGTATAATAGAAAACCACCATCCTATAATAGATAAGCACCTTCGTATAATAGAAATCTACCATCGTATAATAGAAACGCAACTTCGTATAATAGAAAAAACACCATCGTATAATAGAAAAACACCATCGTATAATAGAAAAGCACCTTATAATAATGGAAAAGCACCTTATTATAATAGAAAACCACCATCGTATAATAGAAAAGCACCTTATCATAATAGAAAACCACCATCGTATAATAGAAAAGCATCTAATTATAATAGAAAAGCACCTAATTATAATAGAAAAGCACCTTCGTATTTATAAAAGAAAAGCACCTTCGTATAATAGAAAAGCACCTTGTTGTAATAGAAAATCACCTTATTATAATAGAAAAACACCATCGTATAATATAAAAGCACCTTCGTAGAATTGAAAAACACCTTATTATAATAGAAAACCACCATCGTATAATAGAAAAGCACCTTCGTATAATAAAAAAGACACATAAGACAGCTATGTCGTTCAATAATTATGTATAAGTTTCATTACATTTGGTTGATGCTAACTTAAGTTAGAGAATGGAAACGAAAAAAATCACTTATTTTTTCCATTTGAAAAGGGCATAACTCTAGAAGAGTTCCACTGAAATCACCAAAATTCAAACTTGGTTTGTATTTTGGGGAAAAAAGCATAGTGTATAATTTTTGGTGGAAGAAGACTTCAAGTCTTCTGAAGACCTATGGTGCCGACTTTACAACCGTTACAACCTCCGTATGCCGCATCCGTTTCTGTGCATTACAATTTCATAACAACTTCCGATTCTTGACATCGATTTTTACACATAATTAAGCATCTGAATCTTTTTAGTTGTAAATTAGGATTGAAAAACAATCACTATCGTAAATATGTACTCTTTTATTTAATATGTAAATTATTAGATTTCATCTCATCTACCAACTTCCTGTCCCAAGCAAGGACCGAAGCTCATAAATTCGGCATTCAATTAAACACAGCTTAAGGATAAAAGCATGACTGATTGACAAAATTCAATGATGCAGTACTACCATAAAGATAATACTGAATAGTAGTTTTTTCACTAATTTATTGACATAATACGTTATTTTTGTATTCAATTAAATCATTTAAAGCACAATGTACTATTCTTTTTTTCACAAAGACCAACAAATAGGTTGGGAAAAACCCATTATGAGTGGTGTCCCTTAAATGAAGAACTGTCCCTAAAACAAGGGGTCGTTTTACTGTTGAAAAAAAGAAAGAAAATTTTTAAGATTTTTAACTCAAAAGTGGGAAAATTCATTATATTTTGGAACAACTTTTCTAAATGAGGGGTCAAATTAATAAAGAAGATAAAAGTTTAGAAACATCACAAAATTCTTTTGACCATTTAATACTTCATAGATGCATAGTTCTTGGGGAAAGTTTCATCAAATAATATGAATATAAAGGTGCTCATTTTTTACAGTGGGTTGTTATGTTCTTCCAATGAGGGTTACCCCTCATTTGGAGTGTTGTTCCCAACCTGTAAAAGGTCCATCTTTGTGCATAATTCAAAATTGGAAATTTCAACAAGTATAATATATTCTTACCCAAGAAAATAAACCCTGGTTTGCTAGCTACATGTTCATCTTTTCTACTGATTTAATAACTAGAATCATGCAAACTAACTTAAGAAAAAGGCATGTAAGCTCATCATACAAATATGACACTTTTTCTAGACAATCCAGATTGTGCAAAATACTTCGCTAAAAATTGTAACCTTTAAAATTGTTGTCGCGCACTAAAAAAAACATGGGAACTTTCAAAAGTTGGCAGGTATGTAACAAGTCTTACTATTTTTATGTCCCATTTATGGGCATTATGTTTTCTGGTCTTTCAGTCCGTCCTGCTTCAGGTTAAAGTTTATGGTCGAGGTAGTTTTTGATGAAGTTGACATCCAATCAACTTAAAACGTAGTACACATGTGTTCCTTATGATATGATCTTTCTAATTTTTCTGCCAAATTAAAGATTTTACCTAATTTTCAAGGTCCACTGAACATAGAAAATGATTGTACGGATGAGAAATCCATGTACTTATGACACATTCGTGTTTGAAGAAAAAAAATACGTCATAACGATAATGAATCAAAGCAGGCGGGGTTAGTGGGGCTGCTTTTATGGGAATTCAAGTTACCTTTTATTCACCTTCTTCCACCTCAGAGCTATCAGCTCTTTGATTATAACATTTTGTTGAGGCAAACTGAAGTTAGAGAACGGAAACGATAAATTCTACAGCGGGGGCATAACCATTAGTTAAAAGGGCTTTTTTTTAGTACCGGTACTGTCTTTAATTATATTAACATGAAATTTACACTTGTTTATCACTTTGTTACTGTATTTGATACAGGAAATCTACTATCTGCGGAATGTTCCATTAAGTTTATTCGCCTCTGGTAAATATGGTAGATTGTCTTATTTATGAAATAACAGGGTTATCGCTTTTTTCAGGAATTGATTAAAATATCATTGTTTACTTTCCAGAGCACGTCTTCCATAAAGCTTATCTATCGCACTTGCGCTGTGCGGTAATTGAAGTTCTAACGACAGGTCACTACATACAGAACAATATCGGTAAACTAGAGAACAGGTAAATTTTAATTCCATAAATGTACATTTCTAAAGATATTGATAAATTAAAGGAATGTTATTTACGTGTTTTACGTGTCAAAAGTACACTGGTTATACAACGAATGCAAGTATATAAAACATATTCAACTTTTTATGATAATATCAAATGACTTTATTGTTTGGCTTTATCGGTCTTACCTGCTTGTAATACAACCACACTGTCATTTACTGTCCCACTTACAAATCCTCCAGTACAAATAAACGTCATTGGATTAGTGTTAACTGTACCATTATAAGACCAGATATACGACGTTCCTTGCTGACAGTCACATTCATCATTACATTCACCACCACCAATACTCTGGCCATTCTCAAACCGCTCTATGAAACATGGTTGTGTAGATGTGTAATATTTAATTCTTGCAAATATTACGGTATCAATATAGAATGTGACCACTGCATTGGTTGGAACTTCGTCGGTAGAACAATTAAGTGTAAATGGCTTGAAGGATTGAATGTAATCTATGTTTGCTCTAAGGTCTAACTTTCCAGAAACAAAATAAAATCCTGGAAAAAGAAAATGTATCATAAGGATCTCCATTATTACCTCCTGGCATTTTTCAAACTATGATCATTTGTAAACCTAATCACTCATTTAAAAACACATTGTAAGGATGAAGACGATGCAAACATTTAAATCATCATATACAATACTTTTTTTCTTGAAAAAGAATATAACAAAAATACTGAATCCCGAGAAAAATTCAAATGGAAAGTCCCTAATCAAATGGCAAAATCAAAAGCTAGTAAATAGTCTAAATCGTGATTGTAGTTACGACATAAGGAACATATCCGATATCATCTGTGAAACGGTTTTTCAATAACGATCAACCAACTCGTGATGGCGTCCGTATAATTAACTATGGAATAATTTAAGTGATGAATTAGTTTTATCAACGTATCTGATATATTTAAACACTACCATTCAAATCTTTACAAATGACTACAAAATGACTATCAAAACAATGACTACAAAATTATGCTTGCATCAATTTAGTGCCACCATGTCTTTTTTTATTCAAAATATTGATGAATTAGTTTTATCAACGTATCTGATAGTTTTAACACTACCATTCAAATCTTTACACTTATTTGTTGTTAAATTACAACTTGCATGTATTTATGTTGTCCACATCCTAATATTCAGTAGCACTTTAATCATAAATTATTTATCAATTATATCAGATAGCAATATAGGAAAAGATTTTCTTCGCGATGAGACTATGAAAGAACATATTTCATCCCTTTGAACCTGTTATTACAGGGTAAAGATGGTTGCAGTGTTAACATGTTAAACAAGTTAACTGTAATGTGACAAGCTCTAGGACTGCTCCGATTGATATAAGAACCACAATCAAGTTAACTTGAAAATCGTAGACATATTATATTGACTTGATATATATAATATGTGATATGCAATTTACGGTTATATCAAAACAGTTGAAAATCTAATTGATCAATGAATTCTGGCGAAGAATATAAAAATTATAATACTACGACACAGCACAGCAATCGTACAAAATAATTTGATAAACATGACATCATTTTTTAGTAAATAAAATATATGAAAAAGGGTTAATTAAGAACTTATGAATGGAAGAGGCTAGGAAACTGTTTGAATCTTATCAAGGATCAGATCAATGGAAGAAGGTCTTTCGCAAACATGAGGTAGTTTTTAATTTGAAAAAAAAAAACATCCTCGGATCCCGGATAACTTTGTTGCCCAAACTTGAAAATCCAAATGATCACTTCTTGTTGACCTTAAATGATTTAACTGATTTATATTTGGATGAAGTCAAGAAGACAACTAAAGGGAAACATTGAAATGAATATTTGAAAAAAAGCAAAAAGATATTCTGTAATGTATTTAGGTTTTTTTGGTTTGTTTTGTTTTCATGGCAGTTTTGTTTTCTTTGTAAGTCTATTCTAGTATATATTTTTTTTTGTGTGGAGTTTTAATGGAATGATGTTTTTATTTTTTTTTTATTTTCGAAATGAAATTTAACGAAAATGTACCTTTTAAAAATATGTAACAATCAGTTTTGTTGGTGCTGTAGCACTCATACTTTCAACAAGAATACACAAAACTCTATAACTTTCTGATTGATCGAGTGCACCTTTATATTTCCGAAACTTATCCCGGATATAATTTTTTTCGTGGAGTTTTTATGGAATGCTGTTAAGTTTATTTTCAGTTTTTATTTTTATTCTTTTTACTTTCGAAATGGAATTTAAAGAAAGTTACCTTTTAAAAATATGTAACAATCAGTTTTGTAGCACTCATACTTTCAACAAGAATACACAAAACTTTATAACTTTACGATTGATCGAGTGCACCTTTATATTTCTGTAACTTATTCCCAAAAATAATTTAACAGCAAGACGGACCAATAAGTCCTACAATGTAGCGCACTTTGAGACATTCCTGTTGAAACTTTGTTCTAGGAGACAGAATGAATCCAAACTCACCCTCCTTTATTCGTTCCATATTTTTAAAGAATTTGTGGATTATACAGTGGCGGATCCATAACTTTTCATAATGATTGACCTGAGAGGGAGGCCCACCAGTCATGCTTTGGTGATTCCCTAAATAATCAACATTTTTTTCCCACGAAAAAGGGGGGAGAGCTCCCCCCCCCCATTCCCCTCTGGATCCCCCTATGGGATAAAATAAATAAAAACTTAACTTGTGTCATCTCAATCACTTTTCAATCCTTTTCCAAGAGGTAATCTAGTCTTGACATGCATAAAATACTTGCAACAGAACGTTATACATCCAACAATCAGTCAAATGAAATGCTTCGTGGATTGTTTTTAACTACGTTACAAACTGACATTGTTCTTTTTAAATGTATAATGATGATAAATCAAACGCATTTATACTGCAATCAGCTATTTTACTATGCAGATAAAGCTATACGTATAAACGGTAGCTTTATATATGTCAATGACCTGAACTAATCTACAAGCCCCGCCTACTTACCGGAACTACTGTATTTCATCAACAACGTCACGTCACAACCATGACAACGTGTAGTAATAATGTTCAAAGTTTTATGAATTTAAAGTTGTTATGCCTTCAAATTGTTGATTTATATACCATGTTTATTAAATTTTATTAATTAAGCACATTTTTCCTTTCTAATTCCTTAAAATGTCAATGTCTTAATGCCTGGACTACGCTCATAGGGAAATACCCCAAAATGGTACCCCATGAAGGAAATTCCAAACACTTTTTTTTAACAATATTTGTTACATATCTTTTTAATTTTTTTAAATTTTTTTATCGATTTCAGTATAAGGACAATATACGTATAGTGTCTTGAAATATGAAATTTATTTGTATTCGGCAAGAAACGGGAAAATGCTCGGTACAACCTCGCATTTCCCCCGTTTCTAAGCCTCATACATATAAATTTCATATTTCAAAACACTATACGTATATTGTCTAAATATTCGACATGTAAACAAACGAAACTCGACGTAATAATACGTAACATTCAACAACAGAAAATAAATTGAAAACCCGATGTTCAACCACAAAAATAAAATGCAAGTTGCAAAAAGACTTTGCACGTTAACTGTTGTCTTTAAACACACTGCAATATCGGTAGACATTAATCGTGGATTTTACTATAACAAAAATACTGCTCCTTAACGATATATTCGTAGAGTCTCGTCCGTTCTTAAGATGTTGAGATATCTTACGAACGGACGAAACTCGACGAACGTATAGTTAGGGAGCTGTAATTTTATGCAGTAAAAATTTCTACCGATAAACAGTAAACAATTTAATATTCTTTTTGCAACCTTGTAATTTATTGTTGTGGTTAAACATTAGCGTTCCAATAGACCACTTTCGAGTTCATCAGTCACCGGCAAAAACTCGTCAATGATACGCGCCTTTATGACGTCATTTACCAGATAGAGGGGG
The DNA here is from genome assembly GCA_037788925.1 of Mytilus galloprovincialis. Classification (NCBI taxonomy): domain Eukaryota; kingdom Metazoa; phylum Mollusca; class Bivalvia; order Mytilida; family Mytilidae; genus Mytilus; species Mytilus galloprovincialis. Next base: position 837,003 of record JAWDJN010000028.1, on the reverse strand, counting down.
TCGCCTGTATCCCTGCACAGTTTACGTTCATCAAGCGTCGTAGTGATCGTCATTGTGCAGGATAAACTAGAAATAATGTCAAAGTCAAAATGCAGAAATCGATGGGTCTCTGTGAAAACTGTTAAAATATGGAAAAATAGAGGTTGGCAGGTATGTGAAACTTACATAAATGAAGAGATAAATGAAAAATGAACAGATTGATGCCCGATTTATATAATTCCAAGGCCCTCAATCGGCACCTGAAGCGACGAAGCAGCGCACCTATTTTGGGTGGGCAAATATCCACTTTTTGATATGGGACGAGCTCTGACGTCCCACGGCCCCAGCTTGTCTGGCAAAACAGCCGTTGGACGTCAGAGTAATCTCGGACTAATGACAGCAATGCTGATTGTCAATTTTGAGAATTCAATTTGCCGAATAATTCGTACAATATATAGAATTATAGTTTTCCAACCACTCGCTCAACATTGGAATGGAAGTGACGACGCCCCTAAACGCACAAATGACGTTCACTTAAACCAGAGTTTTTGACGGCAATGCATCGAACTCGAAAGTTGTCTATTGATTTGTGTTGTATAACGTTGAGTTTCGTTTATTTACATGTCGAATATGCGTTCGATTTATCTCCCTTGTCCATTTAAAGACAACAATGTTTTTGGTAGTTGTTGTTAAAAAAAAATCTGCGCATTTCGTTTGCATTTGACGGAGTGATGGTTGGATGTTTTTTTAATAAAACGTTCAGTGGCGAGTATTCCATGCATTTCACGACTATATAAACATTTGATAAAGGATTGAAAAGTGATTGAGAGGACATAACTTTAATATTTAAATCTCCAACACCGGACTTACCATCTCTAGCGCTTGACTTACCATCTCTAGCTCTTGACTTAAAATCTACAGCGCTAGACTTTACACCCAGCGCGCTGGACTTTAAAAATAAAATTCACAACTCTATATCTGCTTGAGACCAGCAGATCACTGTATTATAGAGAAGTTTTGCGTGGATATATAGGCCGCACAGACTATTATATCAGCAGTGCATATGACCTCAGCTAGTTTTTATAGTTCAAACCAAGAAGATTAATCTTTCCCTATACTTATTTGTGTACAAATAATAAAGATTGAATTTTGAAAGTCACAGATAAATGAAATTTGGTCACTTCATCAACAAATCACAGGTGGCAAGAAAGGTCTAACACAAAAACTCGTTAACCATAACCCATTTTTCATATATTCTCAGTGGCGGATCCAGAAATTTTCATAAGTGGGGGCCCTATTTCGTCATGCTTCAATGATTCCCTATATAAGCAACCAAATTTTTTTCTATTGAGCCAAATGATAATGGACTCCAAAAATTGATAAATAGTGTATATCCAAATTTGAAAAGGGTAGATCCTGATAATAGTTATTTGGGAACAGCAATATTAACTACTGAAAATGAAAATGTGGACAAAATTAACACCTTAGTCATGGATCAATTTCCTGCTACACTATCAAACACCAAAATTTATCTCAGTGCCGATGCAGTTGCAGATGAAGACCAGCAAGGTTATTATCCAACTGAATTTCTGAATTTGTTAACACCGTCTGGAACACCTCCACACAAATTGTACTTAAAGAAAAAAGCGCCCATAATACTTTTGCGCAATTTAAATCATATAGAGGGATTACTTAATGGAACACGACTATGTGTGCTTAACTTAGGCACCAGAATAATAGAGGCTAAAATTCTCACTGGACAACATTCTGGCAATACTGTATTTTTACCCAGGATTACAATCATTCCATCAGATCCTGGACTTCCCTTCGACCTAAAACGCCGACAATTTCCTATTAGACCAGCCTTTGGAATTACAATTAATAAGTCTCAGGGACAAACATTAGATCATATTGGTTTAGACCTCACAGAGCCAGTTTTCTCACATGGACAATTATATGTTGCCCTATCTAGAGATCGCTCTTTTCATTCATTAACAATACTTCCTAACAAAGATTCCTTTGTCAATGAGAAATACACAACACAAAATATAGTGTACAAGGAAGTTTTAAATTAAACTTCAGACTGTTCTTTGTTTTAATAATGTAACATATATTTGCCATCTTTTTATACCTCCACCAGCGAACCAGCCATATATAATATTTTACATATCCGTCTGTCCGTCTGTAACATTTGTAGGTTCAAACAACTCTTATATATATATATAAAAAAAAGAAGATGTGGTGTATTTGCCAACGAGACAACTCTTCACAAGAGACCAATTGACACAAATTAACAATTATAGGTCACCGTACGGCCTTCAACAGCGAGCAAAGCCCATACCGCATGGTAAGCTATAAAAGGCCCCGAAATGACAAATGTAAAACAATTCAAACGAGAAAATTAACGGCCTAATTAACGTACAAAAAATGAACGAAAACCAAATATGTATAATATATTAATATTATAACACAGCAACAAACGACAACCACTGAATTGCAGGCTCCTGACTTGGGACAGGCACATATAAACATTATGTGGCGGGTTTAAACATGTTAGCAGGATTATGTATTGACGTGAAACTTCTAAAACAAATTTAATGTACACTGTTCTCTTTGAAGTGTTTGTAGTTGTGCACCACGGTTTCATTTTTTTTCTCTTGGGTGTCTACGGCAGTGGTGACTGATTTATGACATCTGCAACTCCGCACTAACCATTCTATCTTATACAACAGACTTTTTTTTTACATCTAAACTGTTTGTGCACTATCACATTTGATCTGTAGGGACCAGACACAAGTTGTTTCCTTTTTCCTTTTTCCCTTTTCGATATTCAAATTTTGAAAAATATTACAAGTCCAAACTGACTTTTTTTTTCCCTCCAAAATTTTTTCACAAATTTTTTTTCCTATAATTTTTTTTGCCTTAAAAATTTTTTTTTTTCAAATTTTTTTTCACAAATTTTTTTTTCCTCAAAATTTTTTTTCCCTCAAATTTGTTTTTCCTCAAAAATATTTCCTCAAATTTTTTTTTTCAAATTTTTTTCGTTTCCTTATTCGTTTTCTATTTCCTTTTTCGATTTTCATTTCCTTATTCTGTTTCTATTTCCTTTTTCGATTTCATTTCCTTATTCGTTTTCTATTTCCTTTTTCGATTTTCATTTCCTTATTCGGTTTCTATTTCCTTTTTTGATTTTCATTTCCTTATTCATTTTCTATTTCCTTTTTCGATTTTCAATTCCTTATTCGGTTTCTTTTTCCTTATTCGATTTTCATTTCCTTATTCGGTTTCTATTTCCTTTTTCGATTTTCATTTCCTTATTCTGTTTCTATTTCCTTATTCGGTTTCTTTTCCTTATTCGGTTTCTATTTCCTTATTCGATTTTCATTTCCTTATTCGGTTTCTATTTCCTTTTTTGATTTTCATTTCCTTATTCATTTTCTATTTCCTTTTTCGATTTTCATTTCCTTATTCGGTTTCTTTTTCCTTTTTCGATTTTCATTTCCTTATTCATTTTCTATTTCCTTTTTCGATTTTCATTTCCTTATTCGGTTTCTTTTTCCTTATTCGGTTTCTATTTCCTTATTCGATTTTCATTTCCTTATTCGGTTTCTATTTCCTTTTTCGATTTTCATTTCCTTTTTCGGTTTCTATTTCCTTTTTCGATTTTCATTTCCTTATTCGGTTTCTATTTCCTTTTTCGATTTTCATTTCCTTCTTCGGTTTCTTTTTCCTTATTCGGTTTCTATTTCCTTATTCGATTTTCATTTCCTTATTCGGTTTCTATTTCCTTATTCGAATTTCATTTCCTTATTCGTTTTCTATTTCCTTTTTCGATTTTCATTTCCTTATTCGGTTTCTATTTCCTTTTTCGATTTTCATTTCCTTATTCGTTTTCTATTTCCTTTTTTGATTTTCATTTCCTTATTCAGTTTCTTTTTCCTTATTCGGTTTCTATTTCCTTTTTCAATTTTCATTTCCTTATTCAGTTTCTATTTCCTTATTCGATTTTCATTTCCTTATTCGGTTTCCTTTTTCCTTTTTCGATATTCAAATTTTGAAAATATTACAAGTCCAAACTGAATTTTTTTTTCCCTCAAAATTTTTTTCACACATTTTTTTTTCCTCAAAATTTTTTTTCCTTAAAAATTTTTTTTTTTTCTAATTTTTTTCCTTAAAATTTTTTTTTTTCTAATTTTTTTTCACAAAATCTTTTTTCCTCAAAATTTTTTTTTCCTTAAATTTTTTTTTCCTCAAAAATATTTTCCTCAAATTTTTGTTTCCCCATTTTTTTCGTTTCCTTATTCGGTTTCTATTTCCTTTTTCGATTTTCATTTCCTTATTCGGTTTCTATATCCTTTTTCGATTTTCATTTCCTTATTCGTTTTCTATTTCCTTTTTCGATTTTCATTTCCTTATTCGGTTTCTATTTCCTTTTTCAATTTTTATTTCCTTATTCGGTTTCTTTTTCCTTATTCGGTTTCTATTTCCTTATTCGATTTTCATTTTCTTATTCAGTTTATTTTTCTTTATTCAATTTTCATTTCCTTATTCGGTTTCTTTTTCCTTTTTCAATTTTCATTTCCTTATTCAGTTTCTTTTTCCTTATTCGATTTTCATTCCCTTATTCAGTTTCTATTTCCTTTATTGATTTTCATTCCCTTATTCGGTTTCTTTTTCCTTATTCGGTTTCTATTTCCTTATTCGATTTTCATTTCCTTATTCGGTTTCTATTTCCTTATTCGATTTTCATTTCCTTATTCGGTTTCTATTTCCTTTTTCGATTTTCATTTCCTTATTCGGTTTCTATTTCCTTTTTTGATTTTCATTTCCTTATTCGAAAATCGAAAAAGAAAATAGAAACCGAATAAGGAAATGAAACGTCATCACTACGACCATCACGTTCTCACGGCGACTACACCACGTTTACACCACGCTGTTCAAGACCATAGTACGATTCTAGCACGCCCTTGTCGTACTCACCACGCTCTTCTTACGACCTGACTAAGTGCATACTACGACCATCATTCTCGTTGTCATTTTCACATAAATTATATTGAATCTCTCCAGATTTTGTTTGTCTGTATGTGATTAGGACTTCTTGTCCATTTTCTCTAACGGCTCAACCATGCTTCTCGTTTCTATCTAGATTAGACCGTTGGTTTTATACTAGTAATTTTTTGGGCCCTTTATAGCTTGCTGTTCGGTGTGAGCCCAAGTTCCGTGTTGGACACCGTACCTTGGCCAATAAAGGTTTACTTTTATAAATTGTTACTTGGATGGAGAGTTGTCTCAAACGCACTCATACCACATATTCCTATATCTCTGGTATCGTTCACTAAAATATCGTCATTTGAGTTTTATGGACCAGCAATAGGTTGTAACTTGGGTTGGATTGGTCGGTCCGACATCTCTGCTGGATCAGGATTTGTTACTATTGGAGCTCCCTCTGCCTCTACATCAACCCCTACCACCACACCCACGTGTTCTAGTAAATTTTGGCGGCATGACTGTATTGTTTCCGCGAAATCTACGTATTAATCAGAAATAGAAGGAATGGAACTGTATTGATATGGAACACGATGTTGACGTTATTGCTGAGAACGTAGTAAGATCGCGGTATGAGCGTAGTATGATCGTGGTAAGAACGTGCTATAATCGCAGTAGAAGCGTGGTAAGATCGTGTTGCAATCGGATAACTCGTGGTATGGTCGTAGTGAGAACGCGATGAGCGTAGAAAGATCTTGATAAGCGTAGTGAGGTCGCAGAATAAGCGCGCTGAGAACGTAGTATAATCGTAGCGGGATCGTTGTAGAAGTGTAATGAGGACGTAGTAGCATCGTGAAAGCAACGGAAATTTACATTTTCATGCCGCTCATACCGCGACCTCACCACGATCTGAATTTATTTTAGATCGCGGTGAGCGTGGTGGGATCGTGGTCTAGTGGGACTGGGGCTTAATCTTTATCGTTTAAAAATGGTTCTCCAATTCAGAAAAAAATGAGATCTTTCTAGTATACAATGAAAAACGACCTGGAAAGTCTATATGAGACATTAAAATGATATAAGATGTGCATTTAGAAGCTGTTTCGTAAGAACAAATTTCCCCTACGAAACAATACATGGTAGATTATGAAATACCAGCCGGTATTCCTGATTTCGGTATTAATACATGGCCCGTTTTTTTACTTCTTTTACAGAAGCGACAAATAACAACCTCAGTAGCCAGGTCAATAATTTTCTATATATAGATCGGAATTCCTTCTAGATATTAAGACTCTGATTAATATGGTTAGGGACATTTTTTCCGGAACTTTATATAAATAAAAAGAGAATAGGATATAGCAATTATCGTTATTAAGTGATGAAAACATCAGGTTACTCAATGAAATATGACTTATAGTGGAGGGGGCATTAAGTTTTGCTAGCCTTGTCCGTGTGTATGTCTGTACGTCAAGAAATTAGTTTTCGTTCGTTTATCTCGAGTTTGCCTCAACAAAATGTTATGAAACTTATACACAATCCGTATTACAACAAAATACATATCACATTTGATTTTGATGGCGTCATTTATACCATTCTAGGGTCATGCGCCTTAACAAATAAAAAAAAAATACTGAATTTTTCGTTTCCGTTTTCTTACCTAAGTTTGCCCGACACCAAAATCAAGACATATACAAAATAAATTTGCAGCAAAGAAACAGCGTCTAAGACTTTATTGCTGTTCTTCATCTTGACAAAATACAGTGAGATCTTCAACACAGGAAATCATTCTCGTCTCAATAAAAGTTGCAAGACAGCCCTAGCACCGGTTTGAGCAGAATTGTAAGTCAATATCGTCACAGTTGTACGTGGCATAGAAGACACACAGATTTGAGGCAATACGAACAATTTAATATGAACAGCTGACGAAGAAAGACTAACAAATCTGTCATAGATTGCCCGACAATTTTACATTAATATAAAACGAGACACATTTAAAGTGAAATACAGGGTAAGTTACTAGAGGTTGTATATATATATATATAATCCCTCAAAAATGAAGTTTTATATGGTATGTATATATGATTAACCAAGTGTGTTCCGTCCTGCCTGTCGATTTGTCCATAGATCTGTAAAGTACTAGTAGTTACATTATGTAGGTGGTCTTTTTACCGAGCACAGAAAAAAAATCCATCATACATGTCATTTTTACCGCGCTGAAGTACGTCCATTATTCATTTTTCATTATTCAAAATTTAATAATGAATAATGGAATAGTTCACTATTCACTATTCAATGTAAATGAAATAGTTTAGGTTTCATTATTCAAGTTGGAGCGGTGAATAGTGAAATAAAAATTAAAAAAAAAATAACTGACACTATAGCTAAGTTCCGTATTTCTAAATTCGTCATTTTGGTGTTATCAAACGAACATTCAAATTATTATAAGAAAAAAATAAAAACACTCTGTAAATCTTTTATTTTATTTATTTATTTAGTTCAGGAGGATAAACTAATGGCTTTTCCTTAACTATTTTTAACAGAAATTAAAATTGAAAATGGAAATGGGGAATGTGCTAAAGAGACAACAACCCGACCATAGAAAAAAAAAACAACAGCAGAAGGTCACCAACAGGTCTTCAATGTAGCGGGAAATTGCCGCACCCGGAGGCGTCCTTCAGCTGGCCCCTAAACAAATATATACTAGTTCAGTGATAATGAACGCCATACTAATTGCATGTATGGACAACCTTAATACCAAAACATATATATCAAAATACTCTACGTTGTCTTTTTTTTATTTCCCCTGGACCTTTGCTATTTTTCATCCTCTGATTAAAGATATAACAAGTTGATTGTGCAGCAATGACCTTTCGAGGAGTTACGGTGGACCTAAATACCAAAACACGCGCGAAAAATTAAGAAATAGCCAATTTTGAATAATAAAATGGATATTTTGAATAATAGAATGGACTGCTGTGACCCTTCAGCCCGTTATTGTAGATAAACCTTATACCTCATTCGAAAACTTACTAAGAATGGAACAAAAGGTATATAGTCAATATGTTTCGCAACGCATATTAGAGGAGTACCGACGGACATTTAAGTACGTGCCTGTCCCAAGTCAGGAGCCTGTAATTCAGTGGTTGTCGTTTGTTTATGTGTTACATATTTGTTTTTCGTTCATTTTTTTTTTTTACATAAATAAGGCCGTTAGTTTTCTCGTTTGAATTGTTTTACATTGTCTAATCGGGGCCTATTATAGCTGACTATGCGGTATGGGCTTTGCTCATTGTTGAAGGCCGTACGGTGACCTATAGTTGTTACTGTCTGTGTCTTTTTGGTCTTCTGTGGATAGTTGTCTCATTGGCAATCATACCGCATCTTCTTTTTTATATATTAATATCGAAATACGCGTGAATATTGAGAACTAGCTTATTTGGAATAATGGAACGGACTGCTGCAACCCGTCAGCTCCTAATTCAGGGAAAAAAATATACACCAAATTAAAGCTTATTGATAGAAGAATACATTGAGAATAAACGATATGTGCCGCAATGACAATTAGCTGGATTGCGGAGGCCTAAATACAAAAATACGCGTGAAAATTAAGAAATAGCAAATTTTTAATAATGAAATAGATATTTTGAATAATGAAATGGACTGCTGTGACCCTTCAGCCCGTAAGTACAGATAAACCTTAGCTCATACCTCACTCGAATGCTTATTAAGAATGGAACAAAAGGTATATAGTCAATATGTTCCGCATCGCATATTAGAGGAGTACCGACGGACTTAATATCGAAATACGCGTGAACATTGAGAAATAGCTTAATTTCAATAATGGAATAGACTACTGCAAATCGTTTTATGACCCCTTCAAGCTGTCGTTAATTCTCGTTGACCTCGAATTTAAGCCCTTATATAAGTTGAATATTTGTCAGGCTTTATGTAGTATAGAATTTTATCAATAAAACGACATCAAAGATTCATCAAAGATGTAATTTAATATATGATATATAAAACAAAAACAAATACCGATCACTCCAGTGACATTTAGAAATATAAATAGAAATATTTATGAAAAGCCAAAAAAGAAATGTACAGTGAAAACCTATCGCTTAGGACCGCTTAAATGATGTCGAGACCCCCGGTCTTTCAATGTTCTAAATTTGACGAAATAATAGACTCTGTAATATATAAAACTTATACCAAATGGATGTAGATACACACGTGATTAAAAAGGAACTTGAGTTCTGGGTATTGTATTTATGTTAAAGAGCAACTTTGAACCTCTGTGGTGGCCAGACGGGCCCGGATCTCAGAAAAATATCTAAGTGGGAAATAGCCTAGGTCAATACCTTTGAAATGAGCTAGGTCCGGTTCAGAACTTTGATGTAGGGATATGCCGAGTAGTACCGAATGTGTGGTTAATACGGAAAATTACGTTAAGGGTCACCTTTGAACCGAGCTCTGTGGTGGCCAGACGGGCCCAGATCCCCAAGAAATATTTCAGTGGGAAATAGCGTATGTCAATACCTTTGAAAGGACTTGACACAAGCTATTTCCCACTTAAATATTTTTCTGGGATCCGGGACCGTCTGACCACCATATTGAAAAAGAAACCGAATACGGAAACAGAAACCAGATAAGGAAATGAATTTCGAATAAGGAAAAAGAAACCGAATAAGGAAACAGAAATGAAAAAAGGAAATGAAAATCAAATAAGGAAATAGAAACCGAAAAAGGAAATGAAAATCTTATAAGGAAAAAGAAACCGAATAAGGAAATGAAAATCGAATAAGGAAAAAGAAACCGAATAAGTAAATGAAAATCGAATAAAGAAATAGAAACCGAATAAGGAAAAAGAAACCAAATAAGGAAATGAAAATCAAAAAAGGAAATAGAAACCGAATAAGGAAATGAAAATCGAATAAGGAAATAGAAACCGAATAACGAAAAAGAAACCGAATAAGGAAATGAAAATCGAAAAAGGAAATAGAAAACGAATAAGGAAATGAAAATCGAATAAGGAAATAGAAACCGAATAAGGAAAAAGAAACCGAATAAGGAAATGAAAATCGAAAAAGGAAATAGAAAACGAATAAGGAAATGAAAATCGAAAAAGAAAATAGAAACCGAATAAGGAAATGAAAATCGAATAAGGAAATAGAAACTGAATAAAGAAATGAAAATTGAAAAAGGAAAAAGAAACCGAATAAGGAAATGAAAATTGAATAATGAAAAAGAAACCGAATAAGGAAATGAAAATCGAATAAGGAAATGGAAACCGAATAAGGAAAAAGAAACCGTATAAGGAAATGAAAATTGAAAAAGGAAATAGAAACCGAATAAGGAAAAAGAAACCGAATAAGGAAATGAAAAAGGAAATAGAAAACGAATAAGAAAATGAAAATCGAAAAAGGAAATAGAAACCGAATAAGGAAATGAAAATCGAAAAAGGAAATAGAAACCGAATAAGGAAATGAAAATCGAATAAGGAAATAGAAACCGAATAACGAAAAAGAAACCGAATAAGGAAATGAAAATCGAAAAAGGAAATAGAAAACAAATAAGGAAATGAAAATCGAAAAAGAAAATAGAAACCGAATAAGGAAATGAAAATCGAATAACGAAATAGAAACCGAATAAGGAAACAGAAATGAAAAAAGGAAATGAAAATCAAATAAGGAAATAGAAACCGAAAAAGGAAAAAAGAAAAAGGAAAAAGAAACCGAATAAGGAAATGAAAATCTTATAAGGAAAAAGAAACCGAATAAGGAAATGAAAATCGAATAAGGAAAAAGAAACCGAATAAGTAAATGAAAATCGAATAAGGAAATAGAAACCGAATAAGGAAAAAGAAACCGAATAAGGAAATGAAAATCAAAAAAGGAAATAGAAACCGAATAAGGAAATGAAAATCGAAAAAGGAAATAGAAACCGAATAAGGAAATGAAAATCGAGTAAGGAAATAGAAACCGAATAAGGAAAAAGAAACCGAATAAGGAAATGAAAATCGAAAAAGGAAATAGAAAACGAATAAGGAAATGAAAATCGAAAAAGGAAATAGAAACCGAATAAGGAAATGAAAATCGAATAAGGAAATAGAAACTGAATAAGGAAATGAAAATTGAAAAAGGAAAAAGAAACCGAATAAGGAAATGAAAATTGAATAAGGAAAAAGAAACCGAATAAGGAAATGAAAATCGAATAAGGAAATAGAAACCAAATAAGGAAAAAGAAACCGAATAAGGAAATGAAAATCGAAAAAGGAAATAGAAAACGAATAAGGAAATGAAAATCGAAAAAAAAATAGAAACCAAATATGAAAATCGAATAAGGAAATAGAAACTGAATAAGGAAATGAAAATTGAAAAAGGAAAAAGAAACCGAATAAGGAAATGAAAATTGAATAATGAAAAAGAAACCGAATAAGGAAATGAAAATCGAATAAGGAAATGGAAACCGAATAAGGAAAAAGAAACCGAATAAGGAAATGAAAATTGAAAAAGGAAATAGAAACCGAATAAGGAAAAAGAAACCGAATAAGGAAATGAAAATCGAAAAAGGAAATAGAAAACGAATAAGGAAATCAAAATCGAAAAAGGAAATAGAAACCGAATAAGGAAATGAAAATCGAATAAGGAAATAGAAACCGAATAAGGAAAAAGAAACCGAATAAGGAAATGAAAATCAAAAAAGGAAATAGAAACCGAATAAGGAAATGAAAATCGAAAAAGGAAATAGAAAACGAATAAGGAAATGAAAATTGAAAAAGGAAATAGAAACCGAATAAGGAAAAAGAAACCGAATAAGGAAATGAAAATCGAAAAAAGAAATAGAAAACGAATAAGGAAATCAAAATCGAAAAAGGAAATAGAAACCGAATAAGGAAATGAAAATCAAAAAAGGAAATAGAAACCGAATAAGGAAATGAAAATCGAAAAAGGAAATAGAAAACGAATAAGGAAATGAAAATAAAAAAAGGAAATAGAAACCGAATAAGGAAATGAAAATCGAAAAAGGAATTAGAAACCGAATAAGGAAATGAAAATCGAAAAAGGAAATAGAAACCGAATAAGGAAATGAAAATCGAATAAGGAAATAGAAACTGAATAAGGAAATGAAAATTGAAAAAGGAAAAAGAAACCGAAGAAGGAAATGAAAATTGAATAAGGAAAAAGAAACCGAATAAGGAAATGAAAATCGAATAAGGAAATAGAAACCAAATAAGGAAAAAGAAACCGAATAAGGAAATGAAAATCGAAAAAGGAAATAGAAAACGAATAAGGAAATGAAAATCGAAAAAAAAATAGAAACCAAATATGAAAATCGAATAAGGAAATAGAAACTGAATAAGGAAATGAAAATTGAAAAAGGAAAAAGAAACCGAATAAGGAAATGAAAATTGAATAATGAAAAAGAAACCGAATAAGGAAATGAAAATCGAATAAGGAAATGGAAACCGAATAAGGAAAAAGAAACCGAATAAGGAAATGAAAATTGAAAAAGGAAATAGAAACCGAATAAGGAAAAAGAAACCGAATAAGGAAATGAAAATCGAAAAAGGAAATAGAAAACGAATAAGGAAATCAAAATCGAAAAAGGAAATAGAAACCGAATAAGGAAATGAAAATCGAATAAGGAAATAGAAACCGAATAAGGAAAAAGAAACCGAATAGGGAAATGAAAATCAAAAAAGGAAATAGAAACCGAATAAGGAAATGAAAATCGAAAAAGGAAATAGAAAACGAATAAGGAAATGAAAATTGAAAAAGGAAATAGAAACCGAATAAGGAAAAAGAAACCGAATAAGGAAATGAAAATCGAAAAAAGAAATAGAAAACGAATAAGGAAATCAAAATCGAAAAAGGAAATAGAAACCGAATAAGGAAATGAAAATCAAAAAAGGAAATAGAAACCGAATAAGGAAATGAAAATCGAAAAAGGAAATAGAAAACGAATAAGGAATTGAAAATCAAAAAAGGAAATAGAAACCGAATAAGGAAATGAAAATCGAAAAAGGAAATAGAAACCGAATAAGGAAATGAAAATCGAAAAAGGAAATAGAAACCGAATAAGGAAATGAAAATCGAATAAGGAAATAGAAACTGAATAAGGAAATGAAAATTGAAAAAGGAAAAAGAAACCGAATAAGGAAATGAAAATTGAATAAGGAAAAAGAAACTGAATAAGGAAATGAAAATCGAATAAGGAAATAGAAACCAAATAAGGAAAAAGAAACCGAATAAGGAAATGAAAATCGAAAAAGGAAATAGAAAACGAATAAGGAAATGAAAATCGAAAAAGGAAATAGAAAACGAATAAGGAAATGAAAATCGAAAAAAAAATAGAAACCAAATATGAAAATCGAATAAGGAAATAGAAACTGAATAAGGAAATGAAAATTGAAAAAGGAAAAAGAAACCGAATAAGGAAATGAAAATTGAATAATGAAAAAGAAACCGAATAAGGAAATGAAAATCGAATAAGGAAATGGAAACCGAATAAGGAAAAAGAAACCGAATAAGGAAATGAAAATTGAAAAAGGAAATAGAAACCGAATAAGGAAAAAGAAACCGAATAAGGAAATGAAAATCGAAAAAGGAAATAGAAAACGAATAAGGAAATCAAAATCGAAAAAGGAAATAGAAACCGAATAAGGAAATGAAAATCGAATAAGGAAATAGAAACCGAATAAGGAAAAAGAAACCGAATAAGGAAATGAAAATCAAAAAAGGAAATAGAAACCGAATAAGGAAATGAAAATCGAAAAAGGAAATAGAAAACGAATAAGGAAATGAAAATTGAAAAAGGAAATAGAAACCGAATAAGGAAAAAGAAACCGAATAAGGAAATGAAAATCGAAAAAAGAAATAGAAAACGAATAAGGAAATCAAAATCGAAAAAGGAAATAGAAACCGAATAAGGAAATGAAAATCGAATAAGGAAATAGAAACCGAATAAGGAAAAAGAAACCGAATAAGGAAATGAAAATCAAAAAAGGAAATAGAAACCGAATAAGGAAATGAAAATCGAAAAAGGAAATAGAAAACGAATAAGGAAATGAAAATCAAAAAAGGAAATAGAAACCGAATAAGGAAATGAAAATCGAAAAAGGAAATAGAAACCGAATAAGGAAATGAAAATCGAATAAGGAAATAGAAACCGAATAAGGAAAAAGAAACCGAATAAGGAAATGAAAATCATAAAAGGAAATAGAAACCGAATAAGGAAATGAAAATCGAAAAAGGAAATAGAAAACAAATAAGGAAATGAAATCGAAAAAGGAAATAGAAACAGAATAAGGAAATGAAAATCGAAAAAGGAATTAGAAAACGAATAAGGAAACGAAAAAAATGAGGAAAAAAAATTTTGTGAAAAAAAATTTGAAAAAAAAAAATTTTAAGGAAAAAACAATTTTAGGAATAAAAAATTTGTGAAAAAAAAATTTGTGAAAAAAATTTTGAGGGAAAAAAAAATTCAGTTTGGACTTGTAATATTTTTCAAAATTTGAATATCGAAAAAGGAAAAAGGAAAAAGGAAACAACTTGTGTCTGGTAATATTTTTCAAAATTTGAATATCGAAAAAGGAAAAAGGAAAAAGGAAACAACTTGTGTCTGGTTCTGTAGGGTAGGTTGCAGGGTTATTAGATACCTTTTTTTTGTCATACACAGTATGGAACAATTTGATCAAATAAAAATAGTAATAGTTCAGAGCAAGTTCCTGATTTAGAGATTTGATATTACGGGATTGACATTTCAAATTGCACATGGTATAATCAATCATTAAAACACCCTGGAGAATACACACTTAATTCTTTCAGAACAATCCATTTCACTACATCCAAAATATTCATTCAAATTAACACAATCAATCGGCAATAACACTGCACAATCACGGGTTACTACTAGTATTTATTATTTTTTAAAGTTTTTTTGGGGGGTAATCAGTTATATCGTAAGTAATAGAGTTGTGTGTTTCTAATGGAAAGTATGAGTACTACAGTACCAAACAACCTGATTGTAATAGAGTTATTAAAATGGACATTAAAAAAATTATACTAATATACTTATATGTGTACGCTAATAAAAACATAGACATAAAGGATACAAAAAAAAAGGCCTGGAAAAGGAAACAAAAATCAACAATACTTTACAGAATATCTTTTCAAGTGAACTTTTCTTCCTCAAATATCTATTTCAGTATTTCCCTTTATTCATTTTTTTGCCCATTTTAGGTAGATCATAAGTAAATGTTTTTTGAGACAGAATTTTCTTACAATTTGCCAAAATGTAGATTTTACTATGCTCTTTTCAAAAATATAATAAAAAGTATGGGTCACCGTTCTATTTTTCAAGCTATGAGTCATTTAAAATTGCCTAAATTTGGTTAGTTTGTTCATGAAAAAACACATAAGAGTGCATAAAAAAAATCTATGAGATAGAATTTTGAAATAAATTGTGAGAAGACACGTTTAATAATATGTTTTAAGAAAATAAAAAGAAAACATGGTGTCACCGAACTTGTTTTCTTGCCACAAGTAAAAATAAAAAAATTCCCTATTAGCCCAGTCTAAATTTTGTACTAAAAGAGTTATGTTCCCTTAAATGGCTCATTTGAAAAAAATGATTTTAAAAACCAAAAAGTTTGATATTTGTTAAAATATTTTAAATAATACAATAAATTAACAAGTTTTCTTTATATAAATAAACAATCTAACCATTGAATTGCAAATCTTTTTCCAAATTTGCTGATTTGGGCAAATAACTAGACCGATTTTATACTGTGATTGCACAATCCAAGATGGCGGTATACCACGAATCTACCTCAAGTAGAAACTAGTTCAATAATAATTATGTAAGGTGAAGAACTGAACATTTGGATTTTAGAACTTTGAGGCAACAAAGTTATTTCGGACACAAAGAATTTTCTTTCCAAACTATAAACTGATTTTTTTTCTAGATTCGTTCACTACTAGAATCAATTTTCCTCGTTTTGCGCAGGACTGTTTACTTATGATCTGAGCCTAGATAAATTTCAAAAATATTCATTGCTCCTCCAATCACAACAAAAAAGTACACTTAGTCACTAAATACATATCAGAGAGAACTCGCATTCAATATAATAATATGATCACAACTCAAAATGGTTTAAAAGAACCTTGCATGCATATCTAGATGAAAGGAAGTGCACATCTGATAGTCCAAAATCATTCAATAAATTAGTGCTCCCTCTTTTCTCGATACGGCAAGTTACGGCAAGTTAAGGTGATTTTCGTCCGTTCGTAAGATGTTGAGAAACCTCTAATAGGTACTTGTACTCTACGTAATATGTGTTTGCACATAATGTAATAGGCATTTGCTCATAATGTAATAGGCATTTGCTCATAATGTAATAGGTGTTTACACATTATGTAATACGTGTTTGCAGTTTACATACCAGTAGATTCACATGATATCATCAATGTTAACAGAGATTATCAATTGTTCGGCAATACATGTATAAGCTATACCAGGATATATTATACTTTTCGCAGAGATATATATGTATAACCACAACATAAAGCCAATATTATACAATTATAGCCTTTGTATGAGGTCGATACGAGGTTATATCGACCTAAGAGAAGCATATTGACTGAGGACGAAGTCCGAGTTCGATATGCTTCTCTAGGTCGATATAACATCGTATTGACCTCTACCAAGGGCTACAATTGTTATATTATTAATCAACAACTATTGCATGAACAATGTAAAATTGGGGATTTCTAGAATGTATTTTTAGTAACATGCTGTATGCCCTGTGCAATATGCTGTTTTTTACCTACGAAAAGCTTTACACAACAGTATTGGCGTGCAATCTGAGTAAATACAAATGTACATGTGATCAAGTTTTAACGAATCACAAATCCTTAAAAATATTCGACTAATATTATAATATAATATCATGATGTTTTCATAGAAAAAAGATCTATCAAAACATAACGTTTAGAACATTCAATATAACAATCCCATTTGAGTCAGAATGCACTTACTTTTAAAGGAAGAAAAGACACAAAACAGAGTAAATGTGAAAGGATGAAGAGGTGGTTGATCATAACGTTTAGAAGTTTTCACAGAAAATACAGTAGATACAACATAATATAATGCATATTACACATAACAAAGAATAGCAATGACATATCATACAATTATTTTACACTATAACACACTTACGGCGTTCCATACAAACACATTAAACGAATTGATAACAACTGTCATATTCCTGACTTGATCCCGGTATATTCTTATGTAGAAAACGGTGGATTAAACCTGGTTTTATAGCTACCTAAACATCTCCCAAGAATGACAGTTGCATCAAATTCCATTGTATGTACAACGATGTGTGAACAAAACAAATATAACAGGTAAAATGTCAAAAATAGGGGTACGTAGAGCAGTCAACGTTGTGTTATAATCTTAATCACTATAACAACAAACAAATATGTAACAAAGAAGCACAGAAAGGCATATAGACAAAGCACTTTAGCAAAAATTAAAGTCAAGAATACAAAAATGTACCATTTTAACACAATAACACAATGGCGGGTCGTATAAGTACATAGCCACGTCATAAATATCAAAGAAGCACAAAAAGGTATATAGACAAAGCACATTAGCAAAAATAAAGACATGAGTACAAAATGTTTTACACACAATAACACAATTACGGGATGTATAAGTACAGATCTACGTCAGATGTATGAAAGAAACACAAAAAGGCATATTGACAAAGAACATGAGCAAATATGATAGAAAAGAATACAAAAATGACCATAAAACAATTATAACACAATGATGGGATATACACAGCTACGTCATATCAAACAGACTACAGAGTAAAACAATATACGCTGAGTTTAGTACAAATTACCATGTTTCTCCTTCTTTCTTGTCTTTCATAAAATATGTAACATATCCGCGTCAAAATTTAATAAAATTTAGTTGAGTGATACAAGTGGTGAAACGTGTTACTACCAAAGAGGGCGGGTCAGATTATCCAATTCTTATTATATTAATTTATGTAGTTAACATTAAAATTCACTCCATTAACACGACAGGAGGAAAACCGAAGATCTAGGAACAAGAAGGTTAGTCAAAAGACAAAAACAAAATCAGGGACTAGGACAGCACAATGGACACATAAACGTCGAAATATGAAGACAAATAAAATGCCCAGACATATAACACGAAATAAAGGGGGGCGAGGATAAGGACCCAGCAGTTGCAATATGCACAAGGCATTGAGAATAGTATCCCGTATGAAAATAATAATCGGAATCTAAACTGACAATCAAACATATTTCGAGAATAGAGTTGGTCTTTTGGGAAAAAAATAACCGATACACTTTTGACAGATGCAACATTTGTCGAAATAATGAACTTTCTGAATAATGGAATTTCGGAGTAAATGGGCTTTTTAAAGGTGGTTGAACATAAAACTTGAAGGTTTTCACAGAACATACTGTAGATAAAACATATTGCAAGGCATATTTCACATAACAAAGAATAGTAATGACATATCATAAAATTGTTTGACCAAACAAACAAATTAGTAGACATAACACAGAGATGCAGTGTCAGGATATAAAGGAACTTGCATTTAATATAAAGAAGAAATGACAGGGCGTAAAGACAAAGCGACTAAAAGACATTAAATATTTACTATATATGACAGTTGCGGCGTTTCATATAATATGATCTCAGTGATTTCTTGTTTTGTGATAGATGTATGATCAATTTTTATTTTCAGTGCACATTTGTTTGTTTTTTTTTCAATTTTGAAACCTCAGTATGTTGTAGTTTCTTATTATTATCTAAGTGTGTACTTAGAAATTCCCTTTTTGTATTCTGTATTTTTTTTTGCTGGTATTTATTATTACGGTTTAATTATTAACAACAAAAATGTAAACATACTTGTTTTGCCCAGATCGGCTGCCCATAATATGATAATGATTGTCCTCGATAACTTAATTTTGTTTTGATTAAAAAATTTTACAGAAATTTGATTCTGGCATTTTCAACGATGCTGTCGGTTCTTACTGTCAAACCTCCTTGGTTAATCTTGACTATACAAACTACTAATCTGAACAGGATAAAGGGCAACCCTCATAAAATAATAACGACATTCACAGAACAAAACATGATAAGAAATGATTGAATAATTACTGGGCAAACGGGTTTGAATATTCTCAATCAACATTTAATATATGACAAATTGATCTTATAGGGTTATACTGATAACAAAACACAAATCTTATAAGCTAATTGTTATTTACTTACCAAAAAATAAAAACCTCCATGGTAAATTGAATTTTACAAGAACGTATTTTAATCCTTCCATTTTACCACTACATTTAAATCAGGAAGTAAATACTCTTATGGTGAATATCTGTTGTTATATTTTACTACTGGTACGTGTATCAACGCATTTGTATAAGTATATTTAGATAACAAACACTAGGGGCCTGTTTATCGAAGCTCTCATAGGATTAGGACGTGTCCTAAGACCAACTTAGGACACATCTTAGTCCTAAGTGGGTTTATCAAACATGTCTCAACTTAGGAAAATCCTAGGAATTCTAACCGTTAATTAAAATGTGAATTGTATAGAAAGATATCAGTTGCACTTTTCTTCATGAAGAGATTTGTCAATGAGATGGAGGTGGGTTTTTTTTGTGTAATAGATCCTCTTCGTTCATTTTTTTCTGTTCTTCTGACCAAATGAGCCAAATGGGACAAAATATAAGTTGAATACCTTTTTACTACACATAGCCTGAACAGAACATAAATACATATAAAACAGAATCAAAACCAATTCAAGCACCATGGTTATAAAGTACTGGCACAGAAATATCAAATGTCTAAGACCAACTTAGGACACATCTTAGTCCTAAGTGGGTTTATCAAACATGTCTCAACTTAGGAAAATCCTAGGAATTGTCTTAACTTTAGGATACCAATTCAGGTGTCTAAAGATGGTCTTAGGATGGTCCTAACTTAAGGATATATTCCAATTTCGTCTTTTGTTCATTTTGACACGTATTATTTTTTTAGCAGTAGTACAATAGTTGAAATTCTCCGTATTTATATGAAAAATGCACGAGATTTGCCTTTCAACTGTTAAAGAATGAAACTGTGACACTTCGAATTCAACTCATTCAAATGATTTTTACCGATTATATAATATCTAGTTTACGTATATATGTAAGAAAATGAAAATCCCTTTCTTCATGCTACGAGCGTTAGCGAGTATTTATCATGAAGAAAGGGATTACAATTCGGTTCATTCTCATGTATCCAACTTTTTAAAGTCATGGGTAGTACAGGTAAAAAAAAAAGTTGGATAGACGAGATCAAAGGTAATCAAGAACAAAGGGTTTTTTCAATTAGAGTTTGGGTTGAATGACAGGTGAAGTATTTTTTAGCATAGCATGTTAAAATGTGCAACAAACATTTAGTTAATGTTATGTCAATCACTTGAAAGTATTTTAAAGTTTTCTTACCGTTAATTAAAATGTGAATTGTATAGAAAGATATCAGTTGCACTTTTCTTCATGAAGAGATTTGTCAATGAGATGGAGGTGGGTTTTTTTTGTGTAATAGATCCTCTTCGTTCATTTTTTTCTGTTCTTCTGACCAAATGAGCCAAATGGGACAAAATATAAGTTGAATACCTTTTTACTACACATAGCCTGAACAGAACATAAATACATATAAAACAGAATCAAAACCAATTCAAGCACCATGGTTATAAAGTACTGGCATAGAAATATCAATAGCACACCGTGACTAAATGAATGTTCAGTAGATACTATCACACATCATATATATTTTTAAACGACTCCAACATTTTTTTGGGATCGTATAATGGTACATAAAATGTATGATGTCGTCGTCTGCGTCGTCCGAAGACACATTTTTTTCGGATAATAACTTAAGATTAGGTAAATACATCTGTATGATTTTTCTTTTCAGAAGGTTCAATACCACAAAAGTAAAGTTGGGATCGATTTTGGGGATGATGGTCTAAACCGTTAAGGAATTAGGGGCCCAAAACAAAACTTTTTCTATTTTCAGGGTAATAACTTGTGTACAAGTATTTCAATTGCTCTGAAATTATACCACAATGTTTAAAACCACCACTAGAAGGTTTGGATACATTTTAGGGGTGGGATTTCTTTTTTTTTCAAAATTTTTCCAATTTCGAATTTTGAAAAGTTTCAAGAAATTTTTTTCAATTGAACAGTATTGTGCAATAGATTTGTTAGATCTTCGCCTACATTTATTTTGTGACAAAAACCTTTATTATGTCAAAAATTTGATAACTATTCAAATTCAGACAGTATCAAGCTTAAATATTGTGACCATATTTGTCAAAACTGTTCAGGGTTCGACCACATGGGTCGTATAAAGCTGCGCCCTGCGGAGCACCTGGTTTAAAATAGTAATTGAAGCACAATGGTTAAAAGACGTAGCACAGAAATATCCATAGCACACAATAATGGAATGTTCAGTAAATCTTCATCCTATTTTGAGTAGGTGGGATACTGCATCTGTGTAGTGATATACATGTACGTTGATCTGTCCTTACTGTAGTATATCCTTAATTTGGGTCAGTCTGTTGTCTTTGTTGCGGTACTTTAACTTGCGAGTCTTGCATTTTTCCCCTGCGGCGTACTGCATAAGTCGAATTTCTGTGGGTGGTTATGGTCTCTTGGAAATTTGGAAACTAGATTATCTGTGGTGTTTACGGTTCCAGGGAATCTATTTTTGTACATTTCCAGTATATACATGTAAGTTCTGCATCTCTGCGCTGTTTTCTGGTCTTAACACAATATCTGTAGCCTGTAACTGCTAGGTAGTGACCTCTGGCATGATTAATTAGTTGTACTCTTACTTGTACGTTTGCCATTTGTGCAATAATGAAATTTTGGATTGAATGGCTATATATACTACAACGTGAGCTGAACTATGAACTGTAGTTTTATAAGAATAGAATTCATAAAGTAATAAAGACAGTCATATTTACTTTCATAAAATGTTAATATAAAAATATAACTGATTTGTGGATTTCCTCTGTATATCTGATGAAACATTTATTTATGATTTAAAATATACTAAATTTTATTTAAAAATAAAATGAAACAAGTTTACTATTGTCTATTATTTATATATTTTTTATATAATATAAAAACATACAGGAACAAATTTAAATAAAAATAAAAAGTTGGCTAAATGAGAATACCTTATTTTAAAAAGTTGGATAAATGGGAGGACACTTATCATTCTCTTACAAACTTAGAATATTGTAAAGTGCTCAAGGCTTTTTAATTCTTTATTTATAACCAAATGTTTTACAACTTATAGGTACATGTATAATCAATATATACTAAATATAGATTACAAAAATATACGATTATGACAAAACAGACAGAAGTATTAAATACACAAAAAATAAATACATATAAATATAATTCCAAATAGCAAATATTTGTAACAAATGAATTACAAATCATTTTACTGAAAGCAGTCATTTCTGAGCTTCATGATCAGTGCTCTAAATATATATTTTCCTAAGTTGCACAAGTCTTTTATATTAGTAGTGGTTAATAATTGTAAAAGTTTATAAACAGATGGCTTACGCCAATAATATGGTTTTATCAAACATTTACGCAAATTTGAATATAATGGACATGATAAAATAAAATGCATTTCATCCTCAATATCACCAATACTCAATGTACAGGTTCTAAGGTTTCTATTTACATTAGAATACCTTCCCTTCTCTATAGCTAGATTATGTGATGACAATCTAAATTCAACAATACATTTTTTTTAAATTTCTGGTATGGGTTTACACAAATATGACTGCAAAGAAAAATTGGATATCATATATTTATACAAAAAAACATTTTGATGAATTTCTAAAGTAGCATCAAACTCTTGTTTAACAATATCACAAAGTCTCTGTGTAATAAACATAATATGATCTTTACATAAAGAATTTTGTGAATACCAAATCATTTAAACCCAGATGAAACAATTCCTTTCGTATATTACAAACCCAGTTATTTTTGTCATTTGGATTCTTTAAACACATATCATATAAATAATTGTAACAAACATGTAATATACAATTGTTAGTATTCAATACTTTAATCCAAAATTTGAATATACGTAATTTCCTGGTTACGAACATTGGAAATCTTCCTAGTTCACAATAAACCATGACATTCGGTGTACTTGTTTTAACATTCAAAATTCTTTTACAAAAATCAATATGTATCTTTTCTACGTCTTGCGCTTTATGAAAACCCCATATTTCAGAACCATAACATAGAATACTACTCACATATGTATCAAATAATGACAATAACGTGGCATAATTAAATGAAAATTTTATAATATTACTAAATAAACTTTAACATAGTTTTTCTACCTTGTTCTGCAACTTTTTTTTGTGCAACAACAAATTTTCCATTGAAATTAAGTACAACACCTAGATAAGTAAATTTGTTAACAATGTCTATTTGTACATCACCATAAAACCATTTATCTTCATCCTTTACTAAGCCACCATTTCTAAAAATTACAATTTTGGTTTTATCAATATTTACAGTTAATTTCCATTTCTTGGTTTAAATATACAATGCATTTACCATCTCTTGCAAACCCTCTTTAATTTCCGAAAAAAATACCATGTCCACGGTAGGTATAGTGTCCGGCTAGGATCGTGGTTTTTCGAGTAATTTGATCGGGCTTTTTCGAGTGTGACCACTTTTTTTCGAGTGAAAAGGCAAAAAAATGTAAACAAGCAGACTTATTTTCTAACAAGACGTGATATAGAAGCTTGAGTTTGATATACAACTGAAGGTTATACATGATATGTTAGCATTTGAGATATAAAGATAGTATCATTCTGACATTGCTGTTTGTTTCAAAAGTTAAATTTAGCCTTAAAATGCTTTTATTCCAAAATACCGAATAAAGCCATTTTTTTACACATACCAATGCAAATGTCGACGGAAACGCATACATGGAATCTATATATACTTAGATAAACAGACACTTTACAAAACTTTGTTATTGCATCGAAAACAACATTTTGAGAGCAAAATCAGTTTTTCATGTCCGGGCTTTTTCGAGAGCAGTCCGGGCCTTTTCGAATGTGTCCTTTTTTATCGAGTGATTATACACATTTCTTATTGCTAAAAATGTTATGTGCTTACGTTAAAAAACTATAAAATAAAGGCTCAAGTTAAGTACTTTCAAGGCACATGCATTTAATCATGAAACAAGTATCGTTCATTTGTATATATTCTTTTCTCACATCTTATAAATTGCCTGTACAGTATATATCCGTGATTTCAACAATCTAATGTGAGTGTTCCGGACCATATAAGTATTTGGACCTCATGGGATAAATATTACTGAACAGCAAAATGTCGACTTGGAAGATAACTTCAAAAAATATCTTAATGAATTGTTAAACAAGAGTTCAACTGTTTTACAAACTGACAAAACAAATCGATATGATAAAGATTCTAATAATTGATACTAGAGACGGACAGAAAACAGATGCACCCAACTTAAGACAATTCATTGAAAGACAATGGGTTTCAACTTGTAACGAGTGCTGTTTTGGGTAGCCTTTGAACTATAAAATTAATAAACTTCATGTAACCGTCATTGTTATAGATAAGTTTATTGTATTATTGAATCGTTTCTGATGTATACCTATATGGTCCAAAATTGGGTTTCCCCTTGGGCACTTATTTTTTCCGCTTCCTCTTTTACCCAACACAATATATTTTTCGCCACTTTATTACTTTTTTCTCCAAATAACATAAATATATCTATCGTTTATTTTTTTTCTACCCAACCCACCCCTAAACCGTTAGTTTTTCCGTTTGAATGATTTTGATCTAGCTATTTTTGGGGCCCTTTATAGCTTGTTGTTAGGTGTGAGCCAAGGCCCCGTGTTGAAGACCGTACCTTGGCCTATAATGGTTTATTTTATACATTTTTATTTGGATTGAGAGTTCTCTCATCGGCACTCATACCACATCGTCCTATATATATCATATGGTACGACCATACGCGTACAGTTTGACCATATGAGAATATGCATATGGTCGTGACCATATGCGTATGGTCCTAAATTAGGACTCCTAATACTCATATGGTCCGGAACATAAGCATAGAAAATTCGAATTGAGACGTACATACATATATTGTATACGATGAGATGTATGTTCTTGAAAGAGTATACATCTTAGATATTTCATTATCTATTTGTCTTGTATCTTGTATCTTGTATTATTTATTATTTTGTTTAAGAAATGGAAACCGAAAATGATTAATGCTACAACTGTGAGGAAGAGTCTGATTATGCAAATAGAATAATTGATCATATAGCAACTAAAGACCGTGATAACTTCCTTTTAATAAAATAAAAGTGTCTAAAAAGTGAAAAATATGAATATTAATCAAGACATTACAATGTTGTTCCTGGTGTCGTTCGAAGCACTGGACAATCTAGCTGGTGATAGCATATGATATACACATTTTGTATTTGTCTATCATTGCTAAAGGATCATATTTAAGTAATGAACTAGCCTGTAATTTAGTGGTTGTCGTTTGTTTATGTGTTACTTGTTTGTTTTTCGTTCATTTTTTTTTTATATAAATAAGGCCGTTAGTTTTCTCGTTTGAATTGTTTTATATTGTCATATCGGGGCCTTTTATAGCTGACTATGCGGTATGGGCTTTGCTAATTGTTGAAGGTCGTACGTTGACCTATAGTTGTTAATGTATGTGTCATTTTGGTCTCTTGTGGACAGTTGTCTTCATTTCATTGTTGATTTTATATGAAATGCTAAAAATGGGGTGGATTTAGTGTGTGTTTGTGTGTGTTTTCTGTTTTTTTTATTAATGGGTTTCTTTTATTAATCTCCGAAGTTCACCACAAGAAATATTATTAACTATAAAATCAAAAGTGGCATGAAATGAAGTTAAAATATGAGTTCCCTGCATAATGTTCTAGACACCGTTTTGTTACGGATCAAGTTATTTCTAAATGAACACTGGAAAGTAGTTGTATAACGCTCCCCAAACAGAGTATTTGCATTAAATTGAAAAAAAAAACTTATTGGGAATATATGATATTGTCCTTCACTTAATTACAGTTATAAACTAGAAAAGAGTCATTTTTTAAAGCCTAGAATACCTTCAAATTTTCTGTAAAAAAACCGGACCATTTGTCTAAAAACCCGGACGAATTCACAGTTGCTCTCGAAAAAATCACCAAATAACAAACACTGATTTTTTAAAATAAATACAAGGAAATTGAGCTTCTTTGTTGATCAAAACATATATAGTATTCAATATAAGATGGATAGTAATGTTAAAAACTGTTAGAATTACGAAATATCCGTTAATTGAACTTATCACATGTTTTATCACTCGAAAAAGCCCGAACTACACTCGAAAAAAATGGACCAAATCACTCGAAAAACCACGATTCTAACCGGACACTATACCTACCGTGGTGTCATCTGCATACATTAATAAAAATAAACTCAATTCTTTCAACTCTACAGCTTTACAATTATTGTTTATAAACTCCATCTCACAATCATTAACATACAACGCAAACAAAATGGGCGATAATACCTCCCCTTGCTTAAAACCAGCATTATTTTTGAATAAGTCTGTATAAAACCCATTTATTGTAACACATGACTTGACATTTAAATACATAGACTTAGGCCGTGCTCACATTGACCTAAATTCGGTTTTGTGTCAGTGTAACTCACACGTAAACTAAACACAATTGCGTTCCCATTGATAGAACTCAATGTTTACATGTAGTTTAAATCATGTTTTGTCTGCACACAGTCGATAGTCAATGTAGGCATTGTGTAGGTTAAGTGTACACAAACTAGGCATTTAGGACATTAGTTTAACCGTGAATATATTTAGGGCGGAAACTATTTTTGAATAATTTAATTTTGCATGTAACGCGTCTTCTGATTGGCTGATGTTATTTTGCTATCAGCCCATAGACATAATTTAGTCATGTGACCGTGACGTCATCAATGTTTTTTCATGGTTTTCTGCGGTTTAAAATGGAATCTAGAATTAAATTATAAGAAATGACTGTAATATTTGTTCCGTCTATTCGAAATAACATAAAAAAAATGTGGTGCACACCGTTAAATAACCCGCTACGCGCGTTATTCAGTGTCCACCAATTTTTTTTATGTTATTTCTTCATAGACAGAAAAAATATTACAGTCATTTCTTAAATAAAATTGACCATAAAAATTTATCTAACATTGTTTGGTTGATCTTTAGACGAGTTGTATATATATATGACGGCTACAGTGCAGGCGATTTGGTGTCACGATATCTCAGTAGCATGGGTTTGAATCCCGGCGAGGGAAGAACATTGTTGGGTTGATGTTCAGACGAGTTGTATATATATAAAATTATCAAAAACAGACCTGGATGCTTTATACTTTGTATATAGATGCATTATGTTACGAAGTTTCCGTCAGTCACATGTTAAGTATATATATATAAAGTGCCTAGAAAATCAACCTAACGATGTTAGAGTAGATTTGATTCGTAACATCCTCCCCGGCGCCGGGGCTGGAACCTGTACTTTTTTATTTCTAACTTCTACGACAACACCGCCTAGCATTGCACAGAGACCTTATCCCCTCCTCTAACTCTAGCTTAAAAAAATAAGCTTTCGTTTCGGGAGGTGTTACCTTGTCGTAGGAATTAAACAAGGATCTCTGATACAATACACGAAGTATTCTTTTTAGTGTATAGAAATGATCATCTACTCATCTCTTCAGTGATATATATATATATAAGAACGTCTGAGTCAGTGACAACTCTACAAAACTGACGAGGAAAGGTAACACACGGCCAGCGAAAGCTCTTTTATTTGAGAGCCCAGGTGGTCGTGTGGTCTAGCGGGACGGCTGCAGTGCAGGCGATTTGGTGTCACGATATCACAGTAGCATGGGTTCGAATCCCGGTGAGGGAAGAACCAAAAATTTGCGAAAGCAAATTTACAGATCTAACATTGTTGGGTTGATGTTTAGACGAGTTATATATATATATATATATATATATATATATATGACCGCCGTTGATGGTGAACTAGGAATTGGTAGGAAATAGCAAATACAATGTACACTTTATTTATAGTATATGTTTGTTCATAGTATACACGGGTCGAAAACTCTAGATTTCCTGAGGTCAGAATATATTTGCATAGTAATTTCCAAAGCACAATGCCAATATGGCCTTGAAAATCTGACCAATCTACTCAATGAACTACAATGCATTGTGGGCTTCTACGAGATTACTACCACTCGAATACACGTGGAATTAGTGTTAAAACTGTCAACTAACATAGTGTCTGGGACTCTCAAAATAAATGTTTTTGTTTTGCGAATATGTTCATTGTAAAATATATAACATAATCTTCATTTTTAATGCTTGCCTTATGTGCTAGCTGAGTTATGATTTCTAAAATGTTCTGGCTGTTTGGTAGTGATTTAGAATCAAATTTTTCAAAATGTCCAACAGGTCGTCTGTATCAACTGAATCAAAGTCAGTCAATGCCCGATCTGTTGGGGAAACGGTGCAAAGGAATGCATCTATCAGCGACATAGTCGTTTTTCCATATAAACACTGTTCCATAAAAGCTTTTGAAATTTGAATTGGGAAATAGCCTTCCTGTTCCCACCCTATTACGATAATTTTAGCAACAGCTTTCCATCGTTTTTCTTCGAAATCAAATCCCGAAGAACTCCCCCGTTATCTTCCGCTGCTTCTGTTTTACCGTTCGGTAGGATCATTTCTATGGATAAAATGAGATTGTTTGGGTCATTCTCTTCCTTTTGGAAAAAATCTAATAAAGATTGGAGAACTTGCCCCCTGTAGACTTTAACTAATTTGCAATGGTAATCATTGACCATTTTCATGGGTAGCTCGGAAGTTGATGCAGCTTTTTCAGCATCTACCAAGTTCACAAGCCGTGGTTGCATTGCATCATGAAATAATTCTGGAATAGTTTCGTTAAGATCTGTATAGGAACTACCGTCAAATGGGGCAAAATGTACATCATTGTCTGTATCATCATTCTAATATTCATCGATTATATTGGATTCAATTGCCGCCATACGTAAAATATCCATCATCGGAGGTTCACTTTCTACAAATTCCTTTGGTGAACTTTTGGTAACTTTTTTTTCTTCTATATGATTCCTTTTGGTATAATTCATCACTGGTAACCCATCTGATAATACATTATCAGAATCATCATGATGCTGTATCCTCTTTGTTAAACTGTTATCATTACATAACTTCAACTTCTTTCCTTTTGAGTTTTCATGTTTCTTCTCCTTTTTCTCTTCTGTGTACAAGTAATGCCTGAGAGAAGACAATCCTGTTAATTTATATGTTTCTCCAACAGTTACAGAATCAGGCATTTTGTTTCTTGCAAAATCCAAAATGTCGAAAATGAAATTTTCAGTAGGCCCTTTTGCTGAGACTCCTTTAGGAAAAAACTTAGCTTTTTCAAATTTCATAATATCGTTTTTCACTGCACCTTTATCTACAATAACATTTCGTGACCCTCCTCCGTCACGCGTAAGAACTTGCGAAAACGAAGATCTGCCTGTTCTATGGATCCATCCAATTTGAATACTCCTTTGCCGTTTAAGAGCGTTTGAACTTTTCGTATCTTCAGAATCATCATCTCTGTCGTCCTCAAAGTTTTCTTCAGTTGTCGTCTGTAATTGCATTCGCGTCTTAAGTTTTTCAAAAAGTACAGGATTCTTCTTCTTTGACGATTTGCCTATTTTGCAGAAGTTATACAATGCTATTCTATCTCCATCAATCGGCAAGTATTTCGATAGTTATACGTCATCAATAGCATTTATGACATAGACATCAATCTGAAAGTAAAAGAAAGTATCAATCAACATTTTGTTCAATGCCAAATGTATGGAAAGCCACAGTACAGTGAACCCCCCGATTATTATTATTATTATTTTATTTTCCCTTAGAAATACATGGATACAAATAAATCTTCGGCTTTGACAATCCCGCCGATTATTATAAATTCTACAATCTTCGGCTATTCAAAATCTACGGCTTTTTCAAAATCTTCGGCTTTTCAAAATCTACGGCTTTTAAAAATCTTCGGCTTTTTAAAATCGTCGGTTTTTCAAAATCTTCGGCTTTTTAATATCTACGGCTTTTCAAAATCTTCGGCTTTTCAATATCTACGGCTTTTCAAAATCTTCGGCTTTTCAAAATCTACGGCTTTTCAAAATCTTCGGCTTTTCAATATCTACGGCTTTTCAAAATCTACGGCTTTTCAAAATCTTCGGCTTTTCAATATCTACGGGTTTTCAAAATCTTCGGCTTTTCAATATCTACGGCTTTTCAAAATCTTCGGCTTTTCAATATCTACGGCTTTTCAAAATCTTCGGCTTTTCAATATCTACGGCTTTTCAAAATCTAAGGCTTTTCAAAATCTTCGGCTTTTCAATATCTGCGGCTTTTCAAAATCTTCGGCTTTTTAAAAATCTACGGCTTTTCATAATCTTCGGCTTTTAAAAATTCACCGACGATTATTATCATAAAATGCAGACGCGGAACGTGCGCGGAACATAGAAATACATTCGAAGCTCTCTAGATTTGCATATTTTGGCTTATTACAACAAGAAACTTTAAGATAGGTAGGTGATTTTTGACAACTGGAAAACCTTAAACACGCAAGCACGTGCAGACTATATATAGTACGTATGCATGTACATATTTTATAAGTGTGTGCGTAAGCGTATGGATAATTTCTAAGCCCCCGTAACAAAATAGAGGGTGGGTGTATATAATTATACCACCGTTCGTCTGTTCGTAAGATCACAAGAGTTTGAAATCCTTTCAATAAGGGTATAGTTTACCCCCTTATTGATAGGATTTCAAACTCCTGTGGTAAGATGCATAATTTTGTTTGTCCGGCTATCTCTTACAATTTTGTAGGATATTCATATACATAATAACGTTTTGCATGGCCACAGCATTTTCAGGGGCGGATCCAGCCATTCTAAAAAGGGGATGGGGGTGTACCAACTATAAGTCCACAGGGGAGAATCTAGAAATTTTCATTAAGGAAGCCCACTGGCTGCCTAAGAGGGGGCCGCTCCTGTCACACTTCAGTGATTCCCAATATAATCAACCAAATTTTTTTATCTCAAAAGGGGAGGGGGGCCCTTGGCCTGCCCCATCCCAACCCCTAAATCAGCCTCTGGTCCCCATTCAAATGTATTGATCATCCAAAATAACAGGGGTTCCAACCTCTGAACCTTCCCCTGGATCCGCCAGTGATACTGATTCCTTCCTAATATTCTGACATTTGCCACTGTATATAGTTTTTTAAGTTGGAGTTCTGTCATTTTGGGTCATTTTCTTGGAGCGCTATTTTCTTCTACAGTTAAATAATTGTTAAATTTATAATTGCCAATGGTCAGGTGGGTGTATCATTTGTGTCTTTTAAATATAGACAGCATAATTATTTCAAGTTTTTTGGCCCTTGACACTAATTTAACATTGTTCTTGTTCATGATAAAAGCAGAGTTTTTACAACATCACTTTGCCCCTTTGATTGGAATGTAGTTATATCATGACAAGTTACGGATCAAGTTATGATTAGAATTTTGTTCTGGTCTAATGATTTTACAATTTATGTGCATATGGTCCTTGACTTTGATAATAAATTATGGTATAAAACATTTATAATATACAGTTTTTATAAATGTATACAGCTGAAGGTTACAATATATCAATTAAGATATCAATTAAGGTTAATTGATTTGAACATGCACAATAACAAAGGGATCAGTGGTAATACATTTTCATACTCAGAATTTGTTCTGTTATATGAAGGAATTTTATTTTTAGATATTACTTTGAAATGCTTCTGATAAAGGATTTTTTTTTTTATAGATTATACTAAATAAATACTGCTGAGCCTGATAAAAATATTTTAAATTGTAGTCATGATGATGATGGCACATTCTTTTGTAATACTTGTATGATGTACATGTATTTAAATGGGTTTTAATGGTTGGAAAGTCCTAGTTGTCAATTTTATTTTAAAAGTTACTATTAGACGTGTTAGGAAAGTCGATACTACTGTTGGTGCTCGTGTTGGATGGAAGATAAATACAATAAGATTTGGGGGGTCATCTCCAAAATTATAAATACTCTATTTTTTATTACCTGTATGGCCACTGAAATACGTTATTTATAGTGTGCAATACATGACCGATCGGGCATTGTTAAGAACCAAAATTAATTTTCAAATGTGATAATTAAAATAAATTACGTGGTACATTTGTAAATTAAGGATACACATGAAAAAGAGGGGATGTTTTTGTTTTATTCTCAGAATCAACAAAATTC
The DNA here is from genome assembly GCA_037788925.1 of Mytilus galloprovincialis. Classification (NCBI taxonomy): domain Eukaryota; kingdom Metazoa; phylum Mollusca; class Bivalvia; order Mytilida; family Mytilidae; genus Mytilus; species Mytilus galloprovincialis. The sequence goes on along the minus strand of JAWDJN010000028.1, from coordinate 804,501 downwards.
CTTCAAAAAAAAATTTGATAAGGGTTTTGGCCCGCTTGATCTCTCAATGGAAGCAAACTACTAGTATCGTTTTGCTTCATTCTGGTACGATTTAAAAACATAATAAAAAAAAAAAATATTTTGGAAAACACAAATCCCCTTTTCACAATATGAACGCTCGATGATTTATTTTATAATGCAAATTTGGGATTTTGTTGTTCACTTGCCTAATAACTTTTAGCATTGTATGATTGGGTAGCATTTGCATTGTTTAATGTCTCCCGAAAAGTCCACCAAACATTCAACTGTTTGTTTTAGTTCGTTCCTTTGCTGTTCCCATAAGGTCACAAACGACTCTGACTGTCTCTAGACGTCTTATTGCGTCAAATAATTCCAACTGTGACCTTGACCTTTGTCTTCAAAAATTAATAGGATTCTAGATTTTCATAAGGACTAAAAACGAATCAAGTACGGTCAAATTCCTTGAACGTTGTTAGATATAGAGTGTCAACAAGTGTGTTACGGACGGAAAGGCGGACCGAGGGTAAAGAAACCCTCGAATTTTGTAGGCGAGAGAATAAACTTGAACCCATTAGAATCGGAAATGCAGACAGATGTTATTTTACACGAAGACAATGGGGTTCAAATCGTCAAATGTCAACTAATTAAAAGCAAAGTTTGTTTGTATCGTTCTTTAAATGTCGTTTAAACTTTTTGTTTCTAAAATCAGAATTATCAGAAAAGCTTATAACGATCTTTCCAAAGACGTATGCTTATGATATAGAATCAAAAATCGTGGACACCTTTTTATAGTCTTATAACAGATGAGAAGTGTGTGTGTGTGTGGGGGGGGGGGGGTATTTATTTTTGTGTTTATTTGTTTTGTGTTGTACTTATTTTTATTTGCTGTATACTACCAGTGTGCGCATTCAAAATCTAACTTCAATTACTGAATAAGAGGCTGATGGTGTGTGACCGGTTCATACATAATATTGCGGGGTTAAATATGTTCGTAAGAGCTCTTGACGAAACCCTTTTCTAACATCGGACAGTCGTGTAATTGTAACAGTAATTCATAAGTACATACTATGCAAATCGATTGAAAATGACATGACTCATTATATCGGCAGGAATCGTGAAAAGAAATAACATAAAGACAATAGACACAAAGTACCAATATCAAAGTACTTGCAGTTACTGAAAGTAAAAGTATTAATAAAATAACAAAAGTACAAGATAAATTATTCACAAAACTAATATTAATTTGTCTAAAAATGTATTTATTGAATCTTTTCTGGTTCTTAAACAAATAATTTGATCTTTTCCTGCGTACTCTAATAAATACAATTGTTACAGATTTGTCTCAGCGGTATCAAACACGCCCAAACAGGTAACAAAAGAGTTCAGTTTTTATACTCATTGAGAAGGTCCCCAATCATATTGTACATTTCTTCCAACCAACACCACAGTGTAGATACTATTCTGTACGCTATCCGGAAGTCGCGATTTTCGAAGCGATGACTACCAACTGGCTAACAGGACGGTTTTGCCTACGGTGACTTTTCTCATCATTTGTTTACACCTATATCTATAAAGTGCTTTGAACATCTTCAAGGTATGTAAAGCATCATAAATATGTGTAACTTTAACAAAAACATGCAGTAGAATATAAAATATACGTGTGCATCATACCAACTTCATAGAAAAAAGTGAAATCGATGGACAATTTTGCTCTCGTAGTACAAAACAAATAACCTTTTATTGCAAATATTTGCATCAGTTTAAAGTTCAATATATACTGTTTCAATATTCGTTTCGTATTTAAGTAGAACATTCGTATTTCCCATAAAAAATATGTTTTCCTTGAGGATACCAAAATAAATTACTGTACGATCAGTCCATAACTGACTGTATTCTAGTAGCGATTTCAAATTTTTTTACTGTATGACCAGTCGTGATTTTGAAGAAAAAACAAAGGCAATTTGAAGGTATCTACGTATTTATATGATATTATGAACTGTCCAGGGAACTTTAAAGTGTAATATCGTTCATCAGACAATATAAATATAGATATGATGATTTTTGTAGACTGCAAAATAATTGTATTTTTGTTCCGTCAGTCTTGTTTAAAATCAAACGCCTAAAAAGCAATACTTGATTTGCTTGTGGACTTTGTAATAGTGTATAGTTGCAGTTATCTTTTTAGCTATAACATTTTAAAAGACTATTTACACCGTCCGCCGAAACATTCAGGTTAAAAGTTGATATTAGTCGACCCTGAGAAAAACTTTGGGATGGGGTGAAAAGGAGGCACATTGTTAATATCTACTGACTTTGTTATTTGAAAATTGTTAATGAAATGAACATGTTAAATTCAAATCCCAGTCAATGGGATAATTTAGGTCGTCAACCAATGGTCGTAAAAAAATAGGCAGGATGAGTAACTTGGAAAAAAAAAGGCAGGATGACATTTGTTGTAAAAAAGTCAGGATAAGCTAAGAAAAAAAGGCAGGACCGAATAGACTGAAAAATAAAAAGGCAGGATAGAGATTACAAATAAAAAAAAAAGCAGGAAACAATTTTTCATCCTAGCCCCCCCCCTAAAAATCAAATGGTAGCTTCCTAAGTTATATCACTGCTTCAGTGCGTTGTCGTTTTGAATATTTGTGATTTTGTCCTCCTTTTTGTTCGATGTTGTTTGCTTTAAGTTTGGCATTTTATCGGTCTGGCGAGTACAGCTTATTTAAAAGGGATTTAAACGTTTTTGTTTTTTTTTCATATTTCAATTGTGCAGGGTTAAAAGGGTTGTTGGTGTGTATCGGTGTTTGTGTTGGTGTGTGTGTGTGTGGGTTAGATCTAACAAATACGTATTACCTCGCTGTATATAATTTATGGTTGTTGGTTTGTCTCATGTGAATTATTTTATTCAGGGAACATTTGAGACGCGGAGGGAAAGTTGTATAATTAAATTGGCAATCAATTGGCAATAATATTTCATCTTCTTTTTGAAGTAATATATGTAAATTTAAGTATTTACAACTCAATACAACATGCAGTGATTTGTTTAAAAACTTGAGGTATTGAGAAAAGAATTAACGAAAGTATTCTCCCGCCGCTTCTGAAGTCCATGTTTTGGAAAAAATACACCCCCCCCCCCCCCCCCAAAAAAAAAAACCAACTAAAATATAGGTGCAGAGTGGCATCATTTGATAAAGAATCTGAGAAAGTTTTATTAATATACGGTAAGTTTAGGAAAGTTGCGTATAGTGAATGGGTACCACCCAATAAGGTAGTGGAAAAGCCCTTATCACGGATGGAGAAAACAGTGAGTTTTCTAAAAAAAAAAATGAAAATAAGAGGTGCACAATTGAATTAAATGATAAAGAATCTAAAAAAGATTCACAAAGTTAAGTGTCTGAAGGAATTTGTGGATATAAAATAGATACGCCCAATATAAAACTATGGCAAAGTCCGTATTTGAGATATAAAAACATGAAAAATATTTTCACCAAAAAATAGAAATAGAAGGTGCATATTTGCATTAATTGATTAAAAATGGAGCAATTCAGTTCAGAACTTTTATAATTGGTTTAGGAGGTGGTGTTGGAAAAACCTGATAGGTGCCCCATATAATGCATAGTCCGTATCTTATACAAAGAACCCCCATAAAAGATGTTTACTTTAATTCGAAATAGACGGTGCACAATACAGTCATTATAATTTATGATAAGGAATCCGGGAAAGATTAATTAAGTCATATCAGTGACGGATAAAAAAAAGGCGATCCGGCGGATTGAAACCCTTTTTAACTATCAATGCATTTGTATGGGAAAATATATTTGGAATCCCCTTTTCTCCTGGATTGGACCCTCTCTCCATTTAAAAATGGCTGGAAACCCCATTGTATATTAAGTGGTAAATGAGGAGATGTACTTACAAAACCGGCCAAACATAGTATAACTGTCCAACGAACGAACGGAAAGACGGACTTCATTATCATTATAAACCCCCGCAGTGTTGTACAATTGGGTGTCACCGAAATAGCTCTACTCCCAAAACAAAGTGAAGTAACTGTGATCAATTATAGGCTACAGGACGGCCTCGAATGTGTGTAAATACATGCATTTTTGTATTACAATTAAATCCGTGCGTTTGTACAATTTTAAGTATAACGGAGGACAATTCTGAAACTTATACATACAACAAACCTTCCTCTTGTTTTAACAACATTTAAACATCCTTATACTGAATGTAGTAAGTCGAGTACACCCTATTAAGCTAATAGATATAGCAACATGTGGTGTGAGTGCCAATGAGACGACTCTCCATCCAAATAACAATTTAAAAATTAAACCATTATAGGTTAAAGTACGGCCTTCAATGTTTCATTTCATTTCAGTTTTTTTCAGGATGTTAATTTATTGAAATATATTTGTGTTATTTCGAAAAATGACACCTTCTAAATGTATCGTAAATAACTTTGAAATCACTACTAGAATACAGTGAAATATAAAGATTTTAACAACATTTAACATCCTTATACTGAATGTAGTAAGTCGAGTACACCCTATTAAGCTAAACATGTTTCATATAAGTTTTCAGGATGTGAATTTATTGAAATATATTTGTGTTATTTAGAAAAATGACATCTTCTAAATGTATCGTAAATAACTTTGAAATCACTACTAGAATACAGTGAAATAACGACTGATCATACAGTTTCAAAATATACAAGCGAGACTGATCGTACAGTGAGAAATTCAAACAAGTGTTATTTTCTTATTTCTGGCTTCAAATATCTGGTTGAAACTTTTACCACTACTTGAAATATATTTCATTTAGTTAATTAAGTCTGGTATTTACGTTAATTTGTACACTAAGAGGGTAAAAAGATTGTTTTTAGGTGCACAGACTGATTGTCCTTAGTGATGCACTTGAAAATCTATTGATTAAGACAGAGATACGAATAATGAATGTGCTAAATTTAATTCTAAACCATTTGAGAATATCGATGTCAGCTGAATTAATCATTCAGCAATGTACAGATGATCCACTTACCGTTAAATTCAGTATATCCATCAAATTTCACATACTATCCAAAAAGTTCTCGCTTCGAAAATCGCGACTTCCGGATAGCGTACAGAATAGTATCTACACTGTGAACACGAGCGCCAGCAGTAGTATCGACTTTCCTAACACGTCTATTAACATAATTAAATGCTGATCAGATGCAGGAATTTAATATCATATTTAGATAATAATTACTGTTAAATAATGCTGGCAATGTTTCTTTTAATCGTAGCCATGATTATGATTCTATTCCATTTAAATACATGTATGATGTATTTAAAAAGGACATTTATGGTTGCAAAGTCAGCTGGAAATTTGACATTGTATGACAAGTTTCCATATCACAAAAGGAAGGCTTGGACTCAGTTTTTGGGTTATAATAATAATTGCCCCAAACATGCAGGAATTCACCAGGGGACAACAAAGGATCCAAAAACAAGCATTTTTAATGTTTCAAGACAATACTTAATTTTAAGACTGTATTGATTTCTCTAAAATTTAAAGACAAGGTTTCATACATCAAAATAAGGACTGGCCAGGTTGAGTTTGATGGCTAATGCTCCAAGGGGGATCAACATTTTTGAAAGGGTTGTCATACTGTTTTTAGGGGGTTTATTTATTTTTTTTTTTTCAAATCTAAAATTTAAAAAAATGCTTCAAGAAGAAATCATCAATTGCAATGTATTTGATTTGTAAAATCTTTGACTAAATTAATTTTGTGTCAGAAACATAAATTATGTCAATTGGGATCACAATTCAAATGCAGATAGTATCAAGCTTCAATATTTGAACCACCCATTCCAGGTTCTACCACTGCAATTTTATCAGGCTGCACTCAGCAAAGCATTTTAGTTTTGTTTGAATGTAAACACATTGTGTCATCTTTATTAGCCACTCAGATATGAGTTTTGGGTTTTCCTTATTGTTGAAGGATGTAGGTTGACCTTTAAACATGTTACATTTAAATGCTTAAATCTGCAGTCATTTCAAGTCAGTCAGATAGCTAATTCCACCACATCTTTTTAATTGTTTTATATAGTTAAGGTTCTGGATTGGGGTCTTTCCAAATTGGATTGTTCAGTAATGTAGGTCACTTTTTATAAAAAAAAATCCCTTATTATTTATCAATACAACACCCCATATTAATCTGTTTCACTGGTCTTTTTTTTACCCTTTTTTTCTGTAGTATTGGTTCATTATTCTATATTCCGAAAACCCCATCCAGACCACATCAGAAGATCTCCCACTCTGAAGGTATAAATATTAATTCAATCTTGACTATCATTTCTTTGCAAGGATGTCGTGAGTACAGGTCGATACGCCTGCATTGCTGCAATATTGCTCAAAGAACTTTAAAGGTACAATGTACCGGTACATGTATTGTCTGAAAACTGGAAAATCCCAATTTTTTTAATGTCTATGGAATTACATACAAATGTCTTTTCATGTGTTCAAATAAACCTATTAAAGCCAGGTGAGCAATTCGGGTTCTTCAGAACATCTAGTGTTGTTTTGCAACAAAAGATTTCAGAAATGAATGTTTTGTTCATGTATATGTTAACATGTATATATTCATGATATTCTATCTGTCCAATAAAAAACAATTTCATCTGTGATTTTAACATGTTTACAGGAATAATAAATGTTGAATTATGACTTTGTGAAGTGCACATGCACTTATTAAACACATGTGTATATATCTCTTACCTGATGATGTGACTGACTTGCCACAATTTGTGCAAAAGTGTGCAGTGTTGGGAAGATTTTCGCCACAGTGTTGGCAGTACATTGTAACTGAAACATAAATTAAAACATACACAATTGTATGACAATGTCATGGTTAAATTAAATTTTTTAAGTTGAAAAATTTCTTATTCCAGCATGAAAATGCTATATACATATTACATTACAACAATTACAACAAAAGATCAAGATTGTTATATTTTGTATAA